>CAUYON010025881.1:0-45982 GCA_963573935.1 Arctocebus calabarensis | reverse complement strand
CGTTCTTGTGATACCATTCACTTAGGAGAATGGTCTCCAATTCCATCCAGGTTGTTACAAAAGGTACAAAATCTTTTTATGGGTGAATAATATTCCATAGTATACATATACCAGTTTACTAATCCATCCATGTATTGAAGGGCACTTGGATTGTTTCTACATCTTTGCAATTGTGAATTATGCTGCTATAAACATTCAAGTGCAAATGTCTTTATGATAAAATGTCTCTTTTTCTTTTAGGTATATTCATAGTAGTGGAAATCCAGGATCAAATGGTAGGTCTACTTTTAGTTCTTTGAGGTACTCCATACCACTTTCCATGGAGATTGTACTAATTTTTAGTCCCACTAACAGTGTAGGAGTGTTTCTTTCTTTCTAAATCCAGGCCAGCAGCACTTGCTTTGAGGCCTTGTGATGTGGGCCATTCTCACTGGAGTTAGGAGATCTTTTTGTGGTTACCAGACTGCTGGTGATACAACAAGGTTATAGTGATCAAAACAGCATGGTATCAGCATAAAAATAGAGACATAGACCTATGCAACACAACAGAGAATCTAGAGGTAAAACCATCCTTATATTGTCATCTGATCTCTGACAAGGCAAACAAAAGCATACACAGGGGATAGAATCCGTACTTGTTAAATGGTTCTGGGAGAACTGGCTAGCCACATGTGAAAGACTGAAACAGGACCCACACCTCTCACCACTCACAAAAACTACGTCACAAAGGACAAAAGATTTGAATGTAAGGCACAAATTATAAAAATTCTAGAAGAAAATGTGGGAAAAACTCTTAATGATATTGATCTTGGAAAAGTTTATGAAAATCCCAAAAGTAATTACAGCAACAATGAAAATAAATAAATAAATCCCAATCAAGTTCTACACAGCTAAGGACACAGTCAAGAAAGCATGAGACAACCTTCAGAAAGGGAGAAGACATTCTCATGCTACACATTTCACAGAGGGCTAATAACCAGAATCTACAAAGAACTCAAACAAGTCAACAAGAAAAGACAAAACAGCCCCTTTAAAAACTTAGCAAGAGACATGAACAGGAACTTTTCTTGTCACTATAGACTAGCCAACAGACACATGAAAAAATGCTCATCTTCTTTACTCATTAAAAAAATGCAAATCATAGTCATTTATTGTTATAATTTTTAAAAAGAGTGAAACATGCTTCTATTTCCAAATCTGTCCTAGTATCAGAGAAATCAAACTTGAAATGAGCACACAACATCTTGTATTAATCATTTCTTGAAACTTTTTGTAACTTACAAATTATCTTGGGAAAATAATGTTTTTTCAGGTATCTGTTGTTGCAAAAGAAACTACCCTAAAAAGTAGTATCTTAAAACAATAATTTATTACTATCTGCCAGCTTCTGCATGTTAGGCTGGGGTCAGCTGGGGCAACTCTCACTTAGAATCTCTATGATTGCAGTTTGATGGCAGCCGAGAGTGGAGTCATCTGAAGGCTTTAGTCACCTGAACATCCAAGATGACCATTCACATGTTTGGCAGCTGCTATTGGCTATCAGCTTAGAGTTCAGCTAGAGATGTCAACTGAGGCTCCTATGTGTGGCCTCTGCATGTGGTTCTTAGACAGAGTAACCCAAGAGTGAGCGTTCAAGGAGGCAGAAATTGAGAGCCTTTTAATGAGGGTACCAGTCACTTCCACTATACTTTACTGGTCCAGAAGGTCACTAAAGCCAACCCTCTCTCAAAGGGAGGGGAACTGGACTCCACCTCCTGGTATGTGAAGAAAAATGCATATAATGGGGCGGGGGGAGGCAAGGAAGTCATGGCAGCCATCTTGGATACTGTTCCACAGCATAATACTCAGAAATTACAGTCAGAGTTGGTGAGCTTTGTCATGGAACAATCTTGAATAATACCTTTAAAGAAACCATTTTCTTTAATGACAGAAACCTTAGAACTTATTTATAATTTCTCTTGTCCAGAGTTTCTTCCCAGAGAGTAAGCACTCCATAAATATTGTTGACTTATTAACCAACTCCCCACTCCCCAACCCTGAGTGTCATGAACCTGTGGGGAAAGTTTGGATGAGCAGGACCCTTCAATTCATACACTGACTGAGGTAGAAATTTGCCCAGCCGGGTTGTACCTTTTATCATGAAGGCAGCAGAAAAGAATAAAAATAATAGTGGCCATTTGTCAATAGCCTTACTCTTCACAAAATGTATTTAAATTCATCAATTCACTCAATTTTCACAGCTAACCACATGAGATAAACAAAAGTCATATTACTAGTATTTTCAACATAGGGATAAGTTCCCAGAGAATTGAGTGGTTTGTTCAATATGTGGTACCTGTCAATGAAGGAGCTACAACCTGAAATTTTTGGAAATAAAATCCAGCATTTTTGCTACTAAATCACATTGTCTTCCAAGCAAATATCTTGGGAGGATGCTTGATTACTTTCCATGGAATCAATTTTAGTACCAACTGGCACCTACTGTGCATTTGTGTGCCAGGCAAAAGCACTGAGCACTGTGAGCTTCTAACTCATCTCATCCTCACAACTATTCCAGGAGGTGGGAATGTCTTCAGTCAGAGTGAAGGTCACAGCACTAGAAAGTGGCAGAGCAGTCATTTTAATCCAGCCATCGAGGTTAATGCCTGAACTCTTAATTATTGCACTTTGTGGGAATATTATTGCATGTCCAACATCTCCTGAATTCACTATAAAGCTGACATCTGAGATGATTTGAGCCATTCTTGCTTCTCTTTATGTGTACTAGCTCTTTAAATAAGCCTTTAAAAATTTGACCCTGCTTATGAAAACCAGAAATTGGTTTGATTCCCACGTGAGCAGGACATTAGTTCGGTTTCATGGCCATTGCTCTCTTGACCCTCAATAGCTGTCTACCAATGTGGGCCCTTCTTCACAAGGAAACATTTAAGAAGAGAACGGAGGGGTCAGCATAGCTCTATTACTTCTAGTCACTTAGCATATATGAGGCTCATTTTATTCATATAAAAACTTGGATTTGAACATGATGCTTTCAGAGACCTGTTCCAGCCCCCTCCAGGGTCTGCAATTACACCCCATAGTGCTCCAAGGCATATGTCCACTCAATGTTCATGAGAACACTTAAGACCTGGAGTATATTAACATTTTATTGTGCTAGCATCATTTTGGATCAGGGCTCTAACATATATTACAAATATGTCTGTGGCCAAAGGAAAATAACTGAGAAAATAGCTCTATTTTGCTTGATATTCAGAGGTAGTTTTTTCTTCCACAGTTTAGCCTTAGAGGATGTATACTGTAAAGAGACAATTGAGCTTACAGTCAAGAGCCCTCAGTCAGGGCTCTCTCACTAATGCCTGTAACCTTGGATGGGTCACTCACAAGCTTGTTTCTCCATCTGTAAAATAAGAGTCCAAGGATGAGGTGATCTTACAATCCCATTCAGTTTTAAATTCTACATTTAAACTTGTGCTGATAGTCAGAATTTGAAGATAAGAATAGAAATGAGACAGCACACTCAATTTATATGCTATTTTGTGCTGCAGAGTTGTGAATACATTTGACATAAGGCAAAATGAATGGATATTAGTGTTATTACATAAAATGTCTTTCAGATTTCCTAGGAATTGGAAAGGAAGGGAAGAGGACAAATCAAAATATCTTCTAACCTGTCACTTGATAAGATTCTGACCTTCTTTAAGAAATAAAAGGAAAAAAAAAGATGTAGCAAAATGTACTCTAAAAATGAGCTGGCTATACCAATTCTTGGTTTAGAACATATTTTGGGTTTATTTTACTTATTTTGTAGATAAGATATTCTCAAGTTCAACAGTGACATAATTCTAAGTAACTTGTTTAAAATATGGCTTCTTAGATGAAGTTTTGCAATCTGTCCATGCAGAGATAAAGAGACTCATTTCCTAAATGAGTTCATTTTCATTATCATTCTTCATGAGGTACGTGTAACAATGTGCAGGGGAATGAGCAGGGCCCACACATACCTCCTAGGGTATCACTGCCAGTTTTCCCTTGAGGTCCCCTGGTATCTTGCTGACACATCTCAGTCAATTTTTCATCCTTTCTTAGGGTCACAAATCAATTTATTGTCAAAATTCTTGACAACCTTGTTCTACTTCTTAATTTTTGGAATTTTCCTAACCAGAAATCATTGTTTCTACAACACCCCTTTGATTTTTGTTTCTTATTCCAGCTCCCAAACATAACTTCCTTGGGTCTCACTTGGTAATCATATAATTAGAAACGGTATCTAATATCTCTGTATTATAATTACATTATAAAGGTTAGAAGACATAATGAGTGTTATTAAAATAACCATGTAATGCCTGTGGTTCTTCATTTTATAACTATGTGTTAGTCATTTCCACACCTAAGACAATCATAAAAACTCCAGGTTTGAAAAGCAGTTAACTAACTCACTAGCTAAACTTTAAAAAGCCAGCTGTAAGTACTTTATATAGAGTTTAATATAGCCCTCACAAAAGTCTATAATAAAAACTAGTGGTTGAATTTTAAAGAAGAGTTCTCATTCTCTAATTAATAGGTATTTATCTTTTATTTTTGGTTTATCCTTTGCTTATGCTATGTTTTGTCTTCTCAAAGATAGTATCAGCTTCTTGAAAGTAGAAAACATAATTTTTAGCATCCTATCAAATTCCAATCACTTAGAACAATTTTCTCCTGATAGAAACTTAGCAAATATATGCTAATTAAAGAATGAGAAACTTTGTCTTCAGTAGCTCTATATGAAGTGAAGATTTTCTACATCACTGGTTTTAACATCAGTCTAAGTTTGTCATTGTTCCTGCCCTATGTCCATCCTATTATAATTTCCAACTCGTGCTTACATAAGTCAAGATACCACTTTGTCAAAGCATTACAGTTACAATCTTTGGAAAGGTAATGCGGTTTAGAGGAAAAATATAAATATATTTTTGATATCCTTATTTAAGAACCTATCAATGAAAAGGGATATTGTGTGTTTTTCTTTGTGATTTAAAATGTAGTAAAATATTTCTGTAACTGTTCTCCCCACTCAGGACTTCAGAACTCATCTTCCTTAACAAGTATAGAGTTGTGTGTACCCCAATAACGAAGTGGCAGGGGGTGACGTCGACAGTGCAGTTGGACTTTGAGCTGGTACAAAAATGCCTCAAAGCAAGGAGTGAAGACAAATGCAGAAAGCACAGAGGAAGAGGTAAATGCTGGGCTGAGAGTTCCTGATAAAAGAGGATTCCGATCATAGAAGCAGGAAAACCAGAGGGAGTCAAAGAATGAACCATTATGGCGGCGGCAAATAGAGACCCTCAGATAGAAACAGAGGGATGTTGGGAGCCATGCTGGGCAGAGATGGAAGGACGCTGCTCACTCCACTCAGGACTCTGGAGGATGACTTGCCACAGTCTCAGCTGCCTGTTATTCCCCTGGGAGGTGGTTTCTAGGCACGGAGTCCTTTAGAGATATCAAACAGCTTTTAACAATCGTGGAACACAGCCATGGAGAGTCATTGTGTTTTCCTCTGCTACTTATTTTGTCCCATTGATAAACATTTCCTTTGGTGAGATCAGACCTTCTGCACGCACAGCAATAATGAATGATGTGTCTGTTTAAATACACGGTAAACATTAAGCAAAGAGGCTTGATGACACTTTATAACTGCCAACTCTCTCACAAAAATACCAGATCCTTTTCATTGTGTTTACTCATCAAAGAGTGTGCCGTATCTTTGTGTAAGCAGCATCTGGTTTTGAGATTTAAAAATAAAATAGAGCTTACTTTCAAGTACTCTTGCCCTTTCGAGGATGGATTCAGCACAAAAATCAATCCTCTAAGTCTAGGGTGTACAGGAAGGTCTTTTCACTTCTCCATCAAGGTCTTTCCCCTTCCCTGAGAAGACCTTTATTAAAATGCTTTCCCCATTTTCCAGGATAATGCAAGAACTTCTACCACGTTTTGACACCTAATTTATCAGGAAAACTTTCCATCATTAGGAAAATGGTTCTCTAAAGCTATCTTTACCCACTAGCAATTAGAGAATTAAGATTCATGAATCAAAGCTAAAGAAGTTGTGAAATATGAATCAATGATTTGACCTTTACCAGATCAGAAATCCAGAGAAAGGTTTTTGGTGGATAACCTTGAAAATATTTGCTTTTTAATTATTGATTAAAATAAATCACCACTGGTACAACTTCTCTTACTTTAAGCCCCTGAGTTGCTTAGTTTGCTAAGATGGTCAACGAGCATGTTTAAATGTCATCACTCTACAAAGGAAAGAAAAACCTTTCCAAAACCAGTTGCATAGTTTGCTAAGATGGTCAACGAGCATGTTTAAATGTCATCACTCTACAAAGGAAAGAAAAACCTTTCCAAAACCAATTTTGCATGTTTTAAAATTAATCTAACTCACTCAATTAATATTTTCTATATTTTTCTTGGTCTTTTATGTTAAACTTACCAATTTCAAACTTAACTTATTTTGTTGGGGGCTGTCTTTGGTGGTATCTACTATGTGTAAGCAAACATACATAAAAGTTTGTATGTACTTGTGATGAAAATTTTGTTTGCAAGAATTTTACCTTTGTATAAGCAGCAGTTGAAATATTTGTTGCTATTCTGGATTTGGGAACTTTGCATAGCCCATCTATGCAAAGAAACATAAAAAGGAAGTAGTAGTCGGTAGGGCACCTTCTCTGCCATTGAAGCTTAAGCAATTTAAAAAGCAGTTGCAGATACCTGAGCTGCCTCCACTCTGCTGGAGATGAAATGGTTAAAAGGATGGAGTCTACTCTGCGGGATTTGCGTGAGGTGCAGGAGAGATGTAAAGGCTTTGCCATGGAGGTGTCCTATGGTATCCTTGCCAATGTGGGATTCATTTTCATCTCCGATCCCAAGAAGGAAGTTCCTCTTCCTGCTAATGAAGGCAGAATAAAACCTAAGGATCAGGGCCCTGGGGCAGCCCATATGTGAAGCACAGGAGGGCAGGACCCTGCCCCCAGCGTGTAAGAAAGTGAAGGGCTTCAGCAAGTGAGTGTCCAGCAAGCCTGTCCCCGGGTAGTGAAATTCAGTGAGAATAACATCACATCCACTATAGGAGAGAAAAGAAACTCGCTTAGCAGTACCGTGAAAAGATTCAGCACCAGGTAGAGGGAAGAGCCTATGTAGAGAGCCCAAGTCTCAACAGTTGATTCAAACTGATCACTGTGACTAACCGGAATGTGGATTATCCAGCAGCCCAGGGACTGCTATTTTCATCTGTGCACCGTTCATGACACCTAACAGGTATCTGCCAGAGATAGTCAGTCTGGGCCTTTTGTGTATTTCAGTTATGTTTCTGTCATCATCAATTATCTTTTTCTAAGTTAATACTATTCTTTTTGTTAATAAATTTAGATATATGCTAGGCTTTTCTTGTCAAATGAGTCTGCATAGAGGAAACCAACAGATCTCAGAGACAACAGTGCAGGCAGCAGCGCCTGGGCTCACGTCATGAACTGTCCTGCATTCCTACCTCTCCGCATTTCCAGCCTCACCTTTATTGCTGGCTTGTTGACTCAATCTTACGCATGCTAATCTACCCTATGCTATTCACTGATTAGGGAAAAATGAAAAATTCTAATTGTGTCATTTGTTTCCCTCTGGAAATGATTAGTAATAATTTCACTGTACTTTGATATGTTAGTAATACTTGAATACTTCATTGTATTAAAAAGGATGTGTTTTTGTTTGGCCTACCTTTTTCAGTTCATCGACTATGGAAAAGCATAAAAACATGTAAGAAGTCGGCTGTGAGTGTGTACGTATACACACAGACACACTGTTTTCTATACAACTGAAAATATCATCCCATTATACGTCTATCTCCAATCTCAAATTACGCAACAGCGACACTTTTATTGAGAATGAGGAAGCAGACACATGAGTTGTCATACCAGACATGATGTGGAATCACCCAGTGAGTTCGAGGCTTGAGAAGTGTGTGAAATATGATAGTTCACGAATAATAAATGAATAGAAAACTTGAATATTTGAAAGCAAGTCATCTCAGGACTCTGAAAATTCAGTGTCCACCTTTGGAGAATCCACCCTGCTGCTTGTAGTTTGAAAAGAAAGCATCAGAGCATTGCACTAACAGTCCTTCTTGCTCTGGGTTTCCCAAAAAGGCTGTTGGGGTAAACCTGTGCTATGATATCACACTCTCTTTGAAGGCACGTTTCTCTTTTCTGGATGCACGCCAGTGGGTTTGTGGAAGGAATGATCACTTATGTGGGGTTTTCATTAGTGTAGTCTAATGCTGCTGCTACCTGCTTTGGCTTTGAACTTTTCACAAAAGAACTGGCACCAAAAGTTATTAGAAGTTTTCCTCAGAAGTTAAAAATTTGTCAGACAAGTGAAGAAATAGAAGAGCGCCTAAATTCACTATTAATCAAAGATGCTTACCCTTTAGAAGCTGAGTTTTATGTGACTTTCATGAATCCATTAATCAAGGACGTTCAAGAAAAGTGCACCCAGAGACAGGCTGGTTTCAAATTTCAAAGATCCACAACATATTTATTTTTAGAGCAATGAGACCATTTGTAACCTTTGAAACTGTTATAAACCAAACAGAGGGGGCTCTGGAATCTCTACAAAGGAGGGTCTCAGGCAGCGGTCTGCTGGGATGAAGCACCAGAAATTCTTTGGATGACACGCGTCGTGGCAGAGACATTCTTTTTCTTACATTGCTTACGTCTTTGATATAGGATGGAATAGGCAGGGATCGTTAGACGTCTGGAGAAACTCAAAGCTCCCTTCCCTTGGCATTGCCATAAAGCATGCTGGGTTAGGTGCTGCAAGCTTCTGGGGGATGGTCTCAGTTTGTCCATGAGCCTCTCAGATGTCTGGCCCGCTCGTTGCTGCACGGCCATCTCAGCCATATCACCTCCGGCAGTGTGGGAGTCAAAAGCCTGGGCATGAGTCTAGCGCTGGGCAATCTGGTTTGAATGACGGGGCTGGTACTCACTGACTCGTGTGACACTAAGCAAGTTAATCAACCTGTTGTCGCTCAGTTTTCTCACGCATAGAATGGGGGGTATTTGTAGCATTTTCCTCATTTGTTGTGAAGATTAGATAAATGCCCAATAAATAATAAGCTACCATATAAGCATTAGCTACTATTTTCTCCCATGATGGAGGAAGTCCAGGAATGAAAATCATAATTGTCAGCAGAAAAAAACGCATGGGCTTCCGGGCGGTGCAATGTGAGACGCATTCTCTCTGGATATACTGGTTCCTGGTGTTAATCATTCCAAAGAGAGAAAATGAACAGCCCCCACGGAGCTCCTCATGAAGCAGAGGCTAAAGTCCATGCCTGATGCGCATGGTAAGAAGACGACCTACAGTACGTCTCGTCTCACCCTGCAAACCTCACGGCAAGTGCCGGCCTGAAGTTGAGCATGCGCAACAATGGAGTTAAACCGTCCAGTTCATTTCTGTGCGCTGTACTCCTGCACACTTGCTGTTATTCTCGCCAAACCTTCACACAAGTGGGCTTGCTTGTGAGGAGGGCAGTCCCCTGCCCTTGCCCCTTCCCCCTTCCTGACCCCTACCCCGCCCTCCTCGCCGCTCACGCCGTCAGGTTGTATTAACCACCACTCCTTCGGTTGCTCTTGTCTGCTCACCTGGTGTCAGTTTCCCTCACATCCAGATAATTCTTGCTCTGGCTTGCTGTCACTTCCTTAGATGTTACTGTTGTCTTAATTCTTGGTTGCAGGGCCAGTGATACAATTTGCGGAGCTTACTTGCAAAATGAAAGTGTGCATCCTATTCAAAAATGACGAAGACTTTCAGGATAGTCACAGCAGACATTAAACCGTGCCCAGGGCTCTTCTGAGCCGGGAGGAGCTCTTCAGTCGCGAGTGGACTGCGCAAGAGGTGTGGCTGGAATCCGTTACTCACCTGGCCTTGGTTTTCAGGGATGAGGGCGCTTCTGCCCCCTCTCTGTGAGTGGGGGTGATGGAAGGAATGTTTCCTGTCTCTCCCTTCAGCCCTTATACTTTCTTGTTCCTAGAAAGGGAGAAGTAGTTGTCTTCCTTATAAGACTCTACATCCCCTGGACTGTATTTTATCAATGGCCGTGATTAATGTACTAAAGGAGACTGCTTTTTTAAAAAAAAATTCAGATTAATATGAGGGTACAAACGATTAGGTTAGAATGTGTGCATTTGTTAGGTAAAGTCCCTGTTGTAGTGGTGTCCCACAAATGGGAGGTGTGCCATGTACCCCGACATTGTGCCCATCATGTGGGAGCACAGCAATCCCCGCTCCCCCCACAGCAACCTGAATTGAATTGAGTTCTTCTCCTGCGTGGGCGTGTCTTCGATCCTCCACTGGCTTCATATGAGCACTGAGACATGGGTATTTACTTTTTCATCCTTGTGATACTTTACTAAGAAGGATGTACTTCAGCTCCATCCAGGTGAATGCAAGAGCTGTCAGGGGAGACCGCCTCTGCCTCTTCCCTGCTGTTCCTTGTGGCTGGGCCCAGGGCAGTCACCTTTCACTCCCAGCGCTCATGCAGTGAACCACGTTTTTGGTCATTGTTGCAACATTTCGGGCCAAAAATTTGGGCCCAACCTCCTTTCTTCTGTGGGCAGGATTTACGATACACCCTGTCCTGGGCTTCAACCCTGTAGCTTGACTGCTATTGGGACTGCTCATCTCGACCATAAACAGACTGACTCCGTGACCCCCAGCGCCTCCCACTTCTGTGTGGCTATTTCTGATCCTAGAACACTAAAGCCTGAGGGGTAATACTTTCAGTCTGGAGTGATGGAGTATTGTCCTGAAACATGGCCACACGGTTCCCTGATTTCTGTTTTTCTTCCCTAATATTATTTCTGCTTCAGACTTGAATTTGAAAAGAAGAGAAAGCATGACCGCTCACATCTGTAGTTTTAGACCTTCCTATCTCTGACAGGCAGGGAAAACAATTTTGGCAGAGGTGACCATGAATTAACCCCCTCTGTTTCTGACAACCTCAGGGAAGGAAAAACATGACTGATAATGAGAGCTGGTAGCTTCGGGGATGGCGTGCTGACAGTCTCCGTCAAGCAATGGCTTCGGTGGCTTCGGTCTCAGGGTCTTTTCTGACAGGTACTATTCTCTGAGGAAGCAGGAAGAGCACCACCAGCGGTCTGTGCCTTTAGAAAGTGAAGCTGTTTTCTGCTATCATTCCCTAAAACCAGGATTTATTTCCTCTGTCTAGATGGAGGGCCTCTGAAGAATCCGCCCCCTGCGACGTGTTGTGTTTACTCTCAGGACCTCGGTGACGTGGTGATTGATGAGATCCCGGGCCTTCTGTGTGTGGATTCAGGTGAGTGCTTTCCTTCTGGTACTGATGTCAGCAGTGACTGTGCCCTATGAGCATCGCGTCTGCTTCCTGTGGTGGGCACAGATGATCTCTTTGCCTTGGCTATAGGAAAGCACAGCTCCGAAATCTGCTCTGCCCCTTGCAAACAAGGTCCTACATTATTTATTCATTTTTTTAAGTTTACTCTTGTAGCTGTTTAATATTATTTATTATAAGTTCTTTAGATTCTAGTTAGAATTTTTTTAAATTTATTTTTAAATCATAATGGTGTACATTAGTGCAATCATGAGGCGCAATGTGCAAGGTCCTACATTATTGTGTGAAAAAACTTAATTCTGACTTTATCTTACTTTTCCTCCTTATTTTTACCCTTTTCTCACTTTGAGCTACTGATTGTGAGATTTTATACCATTTGGTATTGTTCTCAAAAACAAGTCCCTTTAAGTGCTTACGAGAAAAGAGAACAGTACTTATAAATACATATAAAAGGAATTATGAAAATGTAGTGTAAGATCATTTCATCTTTATACATAGTATACATTTGAAAAAATTTATTCAAAATCATGCAGGTATGGGATGAGGTATTGGAAATTTGAATTTTTAATACCAAACTCCATCACGTGTCATTTCTGCGTGGTCTTGTAAATGTCTCATTAATATAGATTTCTGCTCTGAAAAAAGAAATTAGGAACTTGACCTGATGGTCAGAGGCAATTTGTGAGGACTAATTTGTTCATGTACAGTATAAATTTTAAAACTTGGATTAATGGAAAGGAAAATCAGGAATGCTAACTACATCTTTGGGAGGCAGGCAGGCAGGTGTTCCATGCAAACCACGAGCTGAATATGAAATCTTCCCCAGTAAGGGTCCCCCAACTGTCATACACGTTATTTCCCTCCAACTAATGCCATGTACAATTATACTAGAGACACCTGTACTGAGGCTTTTCTGACCTAATTAAAAATTTACAATGGCATTCACTAAAGTATTTCCTTTAAATTGTTAGCTCTACTTCAAAGGTACATGCATTGTTCTACAACATAAGAATGCACCCCCTGATTCTAATGACTCTACTTAAATATACAGAGGATGTTCCCTGACATTTTGTCTGAAATCACTGCGTTTCAGTTAGCTGTCAACAAGAGACCTGTTTGAAATGAAACTAAGTCATTGTGGTTGATGTTCCAGATTTTCTTTCATCTTATAGGGTCCTGGGCATTAAGATAATGATTCTGCTTCCCTCCTTCCAGAAGAGTGGTAGTGGCTACTTCATTTCACCTAACATTTAAATTTTTGACTGCATAAACTATTTAACCCATTCAACTCCTTGTAGCTTAGCTCAGTAAGGGCAATATAGGTCCATCTAAAATATGCTTCCATCCTGCATATGGTCCATCCTGCAGAAACCAGGATGGTAGGCATTATGCACATAGCAGGTTCTTTTTCTTGGCAGAAACCATACCCATCTTCTCATACTAATTCATTGTGTATTAAGTTTCTGCATAGAAAATTAAAGACCATGCTATGGACTGAACTTGTATATCCAATCAAAATTCAAATGCTCAAGCCCTAGTCCCCAGTGTGGTGGTATCTGATGGTGAGGCCTGTGGGTGGTAATTAGGGCTGCATTAGGTCATGAGGGTGGAGCCCTTATAATCTGCTTAATGCCCTTATTAAAGGAGGAAGAGTCACAGCATCTGAGTTTCTATCTCTCTCAATCTCTCTCACTCTCTCTGAATGCATGCATAAAAAAAAAAAAAAAAAAAAGGCCATATTTGAGTTCTTTGAGGATTCTCCATACTTCCTTCCAAAAAGGTAGTCTTAGTTTGCAGTCCCACTAGCAGTGTAAACATTTTCCCTTCTCTCCACATCCACACCATCATCTGCAGCTTTGGGGCTTTGTGATGTGAACTGCATTTAGACCTCCCATTTGATTCTGCAATTGCATTACTAGGTATCTACCCAGAAGAAAAACTGTCCCTTTATCATAAGGACATTTGCACTAGACTGTTCATAATAGCTCAGATTCTAAATTGAGCTTCCAAAAATATGGAAACAGCTAAATGCCCACCAAGTAAGGAATGGATTAACAAGCTATGGTATATATATATAAGCCATAGAATACTATTCAGCCACTAAAAAGATGGAGACTTTACATCTTTCTATTAACCTCGAGGGAGGTGGAACACATTCTTCTTAGCAAAGTATCTCAAGAATGGAAGAAAAAGTATCCAATGTATACAGCCCCACTATGAAGCTAATTTATAGCTTTCATATGTAGGCTATAACCCAATTATAGTACAAGAATATGGGAAAACGGGTAAAGGAGGGAAGGGGGCGGGGAGGTGGGTGGAGAGAGGGCAAATGGCGGGATCACACTTATGGTGCATCTTAGAAGGGACAGGTGAAAACTACTACATGCAGAACACAAATGTTTTCACATAATAAATGAGAAAATCTCATGAAGGTTATGTTAAACAGTTGGATGAAAAATATTTAAGATTGTATATGAAGCCTGCATACTGTACCTCATGATTGCACTGATGTACACAGCTATGATTTAATAAATAAATTTAAAAAAGACTATACTTTCAGGGATCATTTCTATAGTTTGTTACGTTTTGATTTTATTTAGTGCATAGTCTATGAGTTTAGGGCAAAGATACAGGTATTGGGAGGCAACTTAACTGGCTTTAGATTTAGTTTTATAGCTGTGTTGACTTTGCACAGGCTTCTTTCTTCTTAACTTCATTTTCTTTACCTATAAATGTGGATAATCATCCTTATATCCAAAGCTGTGGAAGAGTTAAAAGAGATAATGTGTGTAAAACATTTAGCATAACATTTGGCATATCATGTGATTCAATAACAGGTAGCTACTATTGATCATCTTAGTGTGATAAAAAGTATAAGAGAAACAATGTTCTACAATGACAAACTGGTTTTTTCCATTAGAAGTTCTATACACCATTTAAATGACATGTTTACAATCCTGTCCCAAAGCATTATGGTTTTACCTTTTACATGTAGAATCATAATTTATATGGAGTGGTATGGTGTGCATTGTCATACTTTAAAAAATAAATGGTTATACTTTGGTTGGTCTGTTTCTGAGCTCTTTACCTTTCTATAGACAGTGTCACACTGTCTTAGTTATTCCAGGTTTATAATAATTCTTGGTATCCCAGTGTGGAAAATTCTAGTTTTGTTTTTTGCCTTTCAGAAAAAAATATTTTGGGGTATTCTTGGCCTTTGGTATTTTCATGTAAATTTTAGAATCAGCTTGTAAATTTTCATGAAACTACCTGCTTCTTTTATTTGGATTGCATTATGTATCTACATAAATTTGAAGATAATTGATATTATGACAATATTGAGTGTTCTGATCCATGAATGTGATATATCCCTCTACTTATGTAGATCTCCCATAGTTTTCTTAATAATGTTTTAAAGTTATTTATGTAAAAATTTGACATGTTGGTTTAATATTACATTTATTTATAGGCATCTGATGCTATTGCAAATATTATTCTTCAAAATTTTAATATTTGTTAGTTGAATGTATAAATACAATTGATTTTTGTCTATTAACTCAGTTTCCAGGGATCTTTCTAAATTTATTTATTAAAGCTAGCAGTTTAATGTTTCTCTTGAATTTTCTATACATAAAACCATGTGTAAATAATCTATAAATAATCACAGTTACATTTCTTCCTTTTTAGTTCTGAATCCTTTTCTCTGTCTTACTGACTTGCTAATATCTCAGGATAGTGCTAAACAGAAGTGGTCAAAGCAGTCAAGTTGGTCTCATTCTTGTAGAAACTTTACAAGTGTCATCATTAAATATGATATTTGATGTGAGTCTTTTATAGGTACTCTTTATTAGATTAAGGATTTTCTCTTCTATCCCTAATTTGCTAAGAGGTTTTTTTATTATCATGAATAGGTATTAAATGTCATCAAATGCTTTCTCTGCATCTGCAAAGGTGATGACATGATTTTCTTCTATATTCTGTTAATGTGTTAAATTGCACGGATTGGTTGCCAAATATAAAACTCAACATTTCATTCTTAGAAAAAATTTAACTTAGTAATGATGTACTACTATTTTTATTTATTGTTAAATTCATTTTGCTAACACTCTGTTTAGGGTTTTTGCATCTTTGGTGACAAGAGAATACAGCTTTTAACTTGCTTTCTTATGTATGCTTGTTGGGTTTTGCTGTTGGGGGTTCTTCTAAATTCAAAATATAAATTGAGAAGTATTTGCTTCCTGTATGATCTGAAAAATTTATGAGGACCAGTGTTATTTTTTCTAAAAAAATTTGTCAGTTTTGGAGATTTCTTTGTGCATGTATTCATTTTTAGGATTAGGATTTAGGATTTAGCATATTCTTGTTTGTTTTTATTTTCAATAGAGATTTATTATGCATTAAAGAAAGCAGAGGATTTACAAATATAAGTGTCTAATGTTTAAGGTCCAAATTAGTGAAGGTGTATCTAGAACTTGCTTAGAGATATATATGTATGTGTATGGAAAAACATCTATATTTATTTATTCAATCAAAGTTTGAGTATCCATTTTATGTATGAAGGCTCTGAAGAATAGTTGGTGATTTTTTGATTGGGGATGTGAAGTGTACAGACCTGTCAATGTCATGGTGGTTAGTAGAGCTCCCTTCCAAGGATGTGAAACACTAAAGTGTTATTTTATATAAGTTAATTTGGTGGTGATATGACCAAAGAATTGGAAAAGAAAGAAATTAGAGACAAGATGACTAACAGAAAGCTCTCGTCGTAACTCAGACATAAAGTGCCAAGGACTTGACTTTATTTAAAAATTGTAGAAATAATTAGAGAGAGAGTCTGTAAAGGAAGGAACAAGACAACTTGTTAGCTGATTAAAAGTCAAGGATGAAGAAGAAAAAGAGATTCCAACCTGACAAGAATCTGTGAATCAGGATGATAAGAAGTGAAGAAGCTGAAAAGGACTGACCTCCAAGAGGTGACAGCTCTTTAATGGGACATACATGTCTCAATTCTCATAAAGTTGATGATATTTATCAAACCTCACTCTCTGAATGTCTTGACTTTTTTTTTTTTTAATTTCAGAGACTTGATATCACACCTGGATTTTCAGTCTTAGAACCTGGGTCATTGTAATATCCAGAAGGTAAACAGCATTTAATCAAAAGCAGGGCGGCAAGACTGTGTTAGAAGGCGAGTACCCTTTTAACTGTCATCTCCTGTCCTCTGAGCTGCACAGACAGAAATCATTAATAGCTTATCTCCCTTACATGTCGGTGCAAAGAAAGAAAAACTGTTAAAATTTTTAAAATATGTTAGGCTAGTTATAGAAACTATCTTTGGACTAAATAATTAAAATTCACACAACAGAAAAAACATCAAAATGTAGTTGCAAATAGGGGAGAATATATTGAAAAAAGGATCAATTCATCTGGACATAGTTATTTTCATGAGAAAGAATAACAGGGTAACTGATTTTGTCTGTATTAAATATCTAAATGTGTTTGCTTGAGGCTCAAATATTGACAAAAGGCAAACTTATGTCAATATTTTGTGTTCTATAGTATGCCAGACATTTTGATATTAACTATTGAAAAAGTAATTTAACACTGCCTGGTATGTCATAGCTTACTCAAGGTGTGATGCCAATATGCAAAGAGAAAAGCTGCAAAGATTTGATCTCTAATTAATTCACCACTTGCATAGTAATGAACATTTTCTAACCTATGAGACACCATTGTGTCCATTCCATTCTATGGGAAGTTTTTTTATAAACGAACTTAAATGAAAACAATAAGAGCTTCTGCTTATTCAGCATTTACTTCCATGCCACTACCCTACCTAGTCAGGTCATTTAGGTCTCATAGATACCTGCTTTTTCAGTTAGGGACACTGAGACATGGCAAGCCCCTATCACTTATCCATGATCCTGGCATTGGAAGGTAGCAGGGGAAAGATGAGGTCTTGTCAACTCAGAGTCTGTATTCCCACTGTTGTTACTTACATGTCATAGCCATCTTTTCAGGGGGCCAGTTTTTTAATTTACATTTATTTTTCTCACCTTCACGTTACAGACTTCCTAAGGGTAGAAGCAGGTCTTATCTATGTGTTGGTGTTTAAAAGTTATAGCCTTCAACAAGCACATGAGAAAATGCTCCATGTTCTTAAAACCACAACATCACCTAACTCCAGTGAGAAGGGCACACATCAGAAAGTCCCAGAGTGGCAGGTGCTGGGGACGACACAGAGAGAAAGGAATGCTCATACACTATTGGTGGGACTGCAAATGAGTATAACCTCTATGGAAAGCAGTGTGGAGATTCTTCAAAGAACTGAAAGTGGACCTACCATTTGATCCAACACTCCTACTAATAGGTATTTACCTAAGGAAAATAATCATTTTATCCTAAAGACACTTGCACTTGAATGTTGATAGCAGCACAATTCAGAGTAGCAAAGATGTGGAGATAACGTGGTCATCAATACATGAGTGGATTTATAAAATGTGGAATGTGTACAATACGGAATGCTACTCAGCCATAAAAAATGGTGACCTGGAATCTTCTCTAACAACCATTCTCCTAAGGGAAGTATCATGAGAATCAGAAAACAAACACCACATGTACTCAGTACTAAACTGGAACTAGTTGATCAACCCTTAAGTGCACATATGGAAGCAAAACTCAATGGCATTCAAGTAAGTGAGAGGAGTGAGGAAAGGACGAGTGCACCACACCTAATGGGAACATCACGTCGTGCCTTTCTGGGTGAAAGGCACCCTTTTAACTTTGACTTAAAAATATACACAAGCAAATGTAACCAAAATGCGTGTCCCTGTAATAGTCTGAAATTTATAAGAGAAAGTTACGGCCTATTCTGCATACCTTCTGTGAATCTAGAAATGTCTGATGTGTGCAGAGGTGCAGGCAGCAGACCACACGGAACTCAAGGGGTGTCTATGAGGGGGAGTGGCAGAGAAGGCTGGGAGGGTTCTTGTTCTGTGGGAAAGGAGGATGAAGGTTGGCAAGCTTAGAACCTTAGCTATTACCAGGGCAGTAATAGTGAGCAGACTATTCTTACTATGTCCAGGACTGTGTTACTTAGACTATTCCTAGCTCAGTACTGTCCAAGGCCATTTACCTCCTTACAGAAAAGTCTGAATGGGGAAAACTGTACTAAAGATGAGAGCTGTGATGGGAATTCCTGAGAATGTGAAAACATAACAACAGTGGTAGTCAGTCAGAGGAGTGTTTCTACCTTGCAAAATAGGAATAATAGCATCTTGTGGTCTTGATCAGAATTAAACACATGCAAAAATCTAGCACATATCTTGATATCTATTTATTTTTTTTTGAGTATCTATTTATTTTTTTTGAGACAGAGTTTTATTATGTCACCCTCGGTAGAGTGTTGTGGCGTCACAGCTTACAACAACTTCAAACTCTTGGGCTTAAGTGATTCTCTTGCCTCTGTGTCCCAAGCATCTGGGACTACAGGTGCCGCCACAATGCCCAGCTATTTTTTTGTTGCAGTTGTCATTGTTATTTAGCTGGCTCGGGCCGAGTTCGAACCCACCAACCTGGGTGTATGTGGCCGGCACCCTACCTATTGAGCTACAGGTGCTGCCCTATAATAAGTATTTAAATGTTTGCTATAATTAGTTATTAAGTATGTTCTATTTGCCAAGCATTTTACACATATGCTATGGATTGAATTCTAACCCCTGATATAGTGATATTAGGGGTGTGGCCTTGGGAAGATAATTAGGTCATGAGGGTCGGCCCTTAGGAATGGCATTTATGCCTTTATAAAAAGGGACATAAGAGCTTACTCTCTCTCTCTGCCATGAGAGAACACAATGAGAAGATGACCATCTGCAAACACGAAATCGGCCCTCACCAGACATCAGATTTGCAGGCACTGTGATCTTGGACTTTCCTGCGTCCAGAGCTGTGATGAACAAATTCTTGTTGTATGAGTCCCCCTGTCTGTGATGTTTTGTTGCAGTGTCCTGGACTGATGAAGCCCATATATTGCTTCACTCAATCCGCAGAACCTTCCTGCAGAATACATGTTTGTTTTTGTTTTACTGCAGAGAAAACAGACGCTGAGTGGTTAAATAGATTACTTAAAATCCTGCCTCCATCAGTTGGTAGCTGTTCCCATGACTCTTGGCTATTTTCACCATACTTTTCTTAGTGCTGCTGTGTGACTATGGAGCACGGTAAAGTGGGAGTGAGGAGTGTTTTCTCCTACCTGGAGGGTGGAAGGAAGGGGAAACCACTTCTCGTGGATGGCAGTGAAAGTTGCAGGGCCACCATGGTGCTTTGTCAATTTCTGGTGGGTGTTGGGAGCAGCAAACCTGCTGTCATGTGGTCACTACTGGTCGTAGGGAGAAAGAGCTGGCAGTGGGGCATGGAGGACGATGTGTGGAAGCGTCAGGGAGACAGAGTTGAACGGGGCCAGGACATCTAAAATTCTGCTGAGATTACTCTCAAGAGAGTGTTGCTACACAGCATTGCACATCTGCATGTTATGGCTGTGGACCTTGTCCTGGGTCTGCAGGTACTCAGGAGGGAATTTATCGATGGACTGATGGAAGGCACTGGATGGAGGATCTAGCTCACAAGGTGTGAGGTAAAGCCATACCCATCAGGCTCAGAGATAGAAGCTAATTTAAATATTTTAAGGAGAGAGGTATTTGATATAGGGAATCAGGGGCTTGCAAAGCCACTGGAAGCTCTAAAGGAATATGTTATAGACTGGTCTCTAGTTCTGATTTCCAGAACAGAACCGAATAGAATAGCACCGACCCACCATGGGAGATATTAGGAGCTGTGGTCTCTGAAGCCACCCTGGGACCTTTAGAATCAACGCCTTGGTGTAGCTGCTTCAAGTGTCTCTTGTGCCCAGGAAGCCATAGAGCTGGACATTACAGCTTTGATCCAGGGCTGAGGCGGCCAGATTGGGAAGTGTAGCTGGAGATACCAGGTGGGTGTGATTCTTAACACCTAGAAAGCTGGAGAATGAAACTGGAACTCTGTGACAGAGACACCTCACGTGTCCACATCATGCTGGCCAGTAGAAGCTGACAGAGGTATAACTATGGTCTCCACCTCACTTCTGCCTCTCGGTCTCCCCATATGCACCCAACTTGAACTGCGAGAGAGTCTGGGAAATACGGCTTTTGGTTTTCTAATATCCCCACATAGAAGGAAGGGTGAATGGAGGTTGAGCAAACCAACTGACACTATCCAGGCCTCAGATCAAGTCACTTGACTTCTTGGGCCCAGTTTATTCAACTAAAAATGAGGAAAATAATAACAGCAACTGTCACCAAAAGTTGTTGGTTTAGCACTCTGGGAGACCAAGGCCGATGGATTGCTTGAGCTTAGGAGCTTGAGACCAGCCTGATCAAGAGCAAGACCCTTTGTCTAAAAATAGCCAGGTATTGTGGTGGGCACCTGTAGTCCCAGCTACTCAGGAGGTTGGGGCAAGAGAACCTTTTGAACCCAAGAGTTTGAGGTTGCTGTGAGCTATGACTCCCTGGCACTCTACTAAGGTTGACAAAGTGATACTGTCTCAAAAACAAACAAACAAAAAGTTGTTGTTGGGATAAAGCAAGGTAAGAAAAAGATATATAAATTATAAAATACTACATCTAACTTGGTTGTTCTTATTCAGTTGTGATTTCAGATCATTAATTCAGTACATACTTATGTTTCAGTCATGGTTCTGGGTACACGACTTGGACTTATAAATAAAACAAAGTCTTTGCCCTGAGGGACTCAACTTCTAGTGGAGAAAGAGGGATAATAAAATGAAGTAGTATTAATAAGCATATTATATAGTTTTTAGAAAAATAACAGTTCTAGGGGTTGAGGAGGACTTGTACCCATGGGGAGTGCTGGGCTGGGGGACACAGCTGTGGGAGAAGGGTGGGGACTGCATCCAAAAAGCTCTGCAGCCATTGGTCAGATATCATGCCCAAACTATTCACATTTGGGGGCAAAAATATCATGCACACATATATCATGCACACATACGTATTTATAAATACTTAAATTGCTAAGTGACAAATTTTGAACATCACATTTTGTAATGCCTTTTTGGCCCAAATGTTCAGGAAAAAAATCTTTCATTTTAACTTTTTTAATTCAAGTTTTAAAAAAATTTATATTTGGGTACTTCCTTTTTGTATTATAAAGGAATTTTAGCAATTATTTTTTATCAGCTTGATTGCTATCTCCCACCTAAAATGTACAAAGAGAAATACATCATTTTTTGTTGCTTTCATTGTAAGATCATTACAAGTTTAACCAAACCGATTACCATATTCCAAAATATCATTTTGCACATGGACATTGCTGTTGCTTTCTAGTTACACTTTTAATGCATAATTGTAAATACAGTAATGAAATACATTGATATAGATACAGAATTAGTACTATCCATGTATAAAGAACATGCTTAATTTTTAAGTAAACGAATGAGGTATATATTAATTAGTGTGATGTAAGCGTTCCTAATTCTATATGAAATCATCACCTTGTACCCCATAAAGGCATTAATGTATACATGATCTATGTGTTTATGATTTAATAAAAACAAGGGTCAAAAAAGTGCACATTATACACTGCAAAATATGGTCATGTCAAATTTGAATAATGGGTCCACTTAACAAACATGGATATCCAGCGGAATGAACAGGAAAACCTGTGCCCTTCTCCCATATTTGTTGTGACACAGGTTTAAGTGGAGACTAGAAATAACCCAATTATAGCCTAGTCTTGCAGTATTATGTTTATTACCATCAGGTAGCACAGAGCATTCCTGTAGCCCTGCCCATCTGCTATTACCATCCTTCAGGTTTACTCTGCAATTACCTAATTGTGTAATTTTTGCTCTTTCAATAACCTTATCTTGTAAGATTTTATCATGCACACTTACCCTGCCTAAGCCACCGAGATAATTATTATGTCTCAATATATGACATGTGTTAACAGCTGACTCATCACCAACCCGCCCCCATCCATTTTGGGAGTTGTTTCACAGATATGTCCTTTTATTCTTTTTTTCTACAGAAATCTTTATAGGTAGTCAACAGGAATAAAGGGCTTCATTAATTACTTTGTGTTTTAGATCTTAGCACCAAATCACCTTCCTTCCACAGAAAACTTAATTTACAACATGTAGATATCGTTAGCTTTTTTTAGATATAAAGAATATTGATTATAAGACACTGTGTATAAAAATGGCTTAAAAACTCATTGAAAATTACTTGTGGTCATGAGTATTGGGAAGTTACATTTTCTTTTGTTTGACTTCCCTAGTGTGAGCTCCTCTGACTGGGGCAGATGAGATCAGGCAGCAGCCTTATTGTGCAGGGAGGTATAAGAACTACTGGTTGAACTCCTTTGGGCCAAAACAAAACAGTCAATATTTCGAGTACTGTAGCATTGCTCAATTAATCTTTGGGCTGTTGACACACCCAAATCCTCACATTTATCTGGACAGGGCTGGGATGATCAAGTGAGGTGCTCATCTGGACAGGGCTGGGATGAGCCAAGTGAGGTGCAAAACTTAAGGTGGCACTAATATCTTTGGCTCTATAATGGACACTATCACAGAAGGTGGCTAGACGGTCAACTCTACACTAGCGGTGCCTCCTTAAATATTGCACTCTGGGTGACTTACTTCCTTTATCCTAGTCTAGCTTTTTTGTTTGTTTGTTTGTTTATTAAACCATAGCTCTGTATATTAGTGCAATCAGGGGGTGCAATGTGTTGGTTTCATATGCAATCTGAAATATTTTCATCAAACTGTTTAACATAGCCTTCATGGCATTTTCTTAGAATGGATTAATAAATTGTGGTACATGTATACCATGGAATACTATGCAGCTTTAAAGAAAGATGGAGACTTTACCTCTTTCATGTTTACATGGATGGATCTAGAACATATTCTTCTTAACACAGTATGTCAAGAATGGAAGAAAAAGTATCCAATGTACTCAGCCCTACTATGAAGCTAATTTATAGCTTTCACATGAAGGCTATAACCCAATTATAGCCTAGTCTTGCTTTTTGGTCAACCAATCATATTGTGTCAATGATTTAAAGGCTTTATATTTTTATTTATACTTCTTGGTCTAGAGTAATTTTCTGCTACATCCTCCCATATGCACAGTATATATTTACATATCTATGTTCTTTTCAAAGCTCTGTTTATTGATGTCTTCCAGAATGCCCACACTCTCATGTCTGTCCCCACGGCTCTCTGTGTGGCTACCTGTTTGACTCCCAGCTCCCTTCAAACTTCAAAGGCTTTGAAGAGGCATGATTTCTTATTTGCCTTTGTTCCTATCACCTAACTCAAGGGCCCTGCACACAGTAGTGAACATGAAACATTTCACAATAAACATTTAATAAATATGAGAAAAAGCACGGCAATCAAAAAGCACTTGGTGTGTCAAAGCAGATGCTCTGAATCTAGCCAGATTTAAAAAGCAAATCTTCCACATGTACGTGAATCCCAATTGTGTTCACCTAGGGATGGTTTGCCATGACTGTCTGTTGACTGTGTAAGTGAAATAAAGTAAAAAATATGATTTCTAGAAAAGAGATACCTAAAATGTCAGGCATATTATCTAAGGCTTAGGCAGCTGCCAGCTAATTACCTTAGCCACAGGTTCTGAGTAAACACAGAGGTGGCAGGACTGATCACCTCCAGAATGCACAAGCCCTTCCCCAGAAGCCTGGAAGGCAGCCTTGGAGGGCTCTTGAGAAGGAGACCAAGGTAGGCTGGGGGGAGCCTGGAGACCAAGTGGATAGCGAGGGTCCCAGGAACGCTGGTGGCAGGGTGACAAGGGGCTCAGTCTAAAGAAGAGGAATTGTGTGATGGGAAAGTGATGGCAGGTCAGAGACCCTTTCTTCTTGGCATTGAAAGGCTGCTGTGTGAAAGGGGGTTTGGAGTTACCCTTGGCTTATTGCAGAGATGACTACCAGCACAGAAAGGATACTGATCAACAACAAAAAGCAGAACATTTACCGAATGCCAGTGTATTATCCATGTGATTGTGTATTTTTTATAATAGTCTTGTGATAAGTTGGTCAGAGAACAAGTATAGGCCACTCCATTGGAGCAGAAGGCACTCCACGTGGACTGTTCAGTGATTCTGCTAAACCGCCCCCTCCTGGGACCCAGCCAAAAGGAAGTAGGAACTAGGTGACACTAGTTCCAGGGGGGCTAAACCATAAAGGAACAGAGCTGTCTCAGTGGGAAGCCAGTGGGAACCGTACCTGGCAACAGTCACTAGCACACCAAAGCAACCCTCTCCCCTCCCACCCTCCCTAAACCGCAGACAAGTGCTCTGCTCTTCGGGGCTGGTGCCTATCGAGTCTCCACCGCCTTCACCGTGGTGCCAAATACACGTAGCTGCTGCTTCACATCGGCTCTGGGACTTGATTGAGTTGGCCAGCCCAGGCAGGCTCTCTCCATAACTGTGACGGTGCAGAAGAGGAGACAAGGGCGCCAGGAGCTGTGTGACTTGTCCAAGGACGCTCAGGGAGTAAATGGAAGAATGGGATTCACGCTTGTGCCAGAGCCTGGCGCTCCATCCTCTGTTGCTCTGGACATTTTTAGCCTGTGGAAAATGGAGCTCCCAGTCCACACTTCCTGTGGTGGCGTTCCTGACAGCTCAGAGCACTGCGGTACTTACAACAACAAGCCTCTGGAACAGGCATACAGACAACTAAATTCTTTTATAAGGAGTGACTTGTTCAGTCACACAGCCCAGAATCAGCAGAGCGGGGACTTTGGATTTAAGTGATTTTCTCAGCTCCCGGGACACTTCCCAGAGGGACGTTTCCAGGGCACTGAAGAGGCTGTTCTTATACCAAGAGAGAGGCTGGATGTGGTGACAAGCAAATGCTATCAAGACTTAGTGATCCTCACATTGCTCAGACTGGACTCCCCTTTTCATAACACCTCTGACCCCAAATAAGAGAGTAAAGGCAGGGTTCCTCCCCTAAGGGAGGCTGGCGCACAGGAGCTCTGAGTAGGGGTTTCCTCTGAGATGAAGTATTGTAGACAGGCAGAGGCAGTGATTCAGTGGCAAAGATGGAGGGCATAGAAAATAAAAGTGTGTATGAAATAGTAGACAACAAAAACAGAACCTTAAAAGTTATGCGAAAAATGGTGTCTCTGTGAAATATATTGTGAAATAATTCTAGGTGAAGCGGTGTAATTTTCAATGAGTTTTTAAGACCATGAGAGTTTTATAGTGAAAGGAATAATATTCAAAGTTAATGAAAGTTTAATTAATGGGCAGCTGCAGTAAAAATCTGTGCAGGTATGCATGTGTACACACACACATGCGCACATACATGTACACATACGTGAGTACACAGGCATGCAAACACGTGTACTCACATGCATATATACACGTGTACACACACATATGCATGTATGTACATACATACACTTTATTTCAAAGCTATTTTCTTTTGCATTTAATTTTTGCAAATAGAAGTTAGCAGAAAACTTCTTCTGCCATCATGATAAGAGGCAAGATTTGTTACACATATAGATTTTAATACAGCTGAAAGTCGTCAAGAGGGAGATTAACCATTACAGTATTATACCACTGGCCTGCACTGACTTGTCGAGATCCAAACAGCCCAATTGAGGCTCACAGATTTCCTTTCCAAAAGCACCATCATTGGTCAACTTGGAGATGGCCAGACTCTGGAGCCACCAGATACATATGACCACCAAATACTTGGTAAGCCCTTTTACTAATAAACAGGGAAACCCAGAACGGGATTTTTGTGTAAAAGCTGGTGCATTCCTACCTCACTGAAGAAGCTGGGGACAACAGAAATACCTTCAGAAGGTTGGTGCAGAATTCAGGCAGCAGTATTGGGATGGTTTCACTCATAATTTTTAATTGCATATTTGATTTTGTGATTTCTTAATTTTTACCTCTCCCTTTGGGGTATTTTACTTGTCACGTTCTGTCCAGTGTCTAGCATGTGGACTTAGATGCAGTTGCCATTCGTCAAACATTGATGGCTTGATCAAACCCTGATGGTATGACGCGATTGTCTGTATGGGGACCGGGGTTTCGTGAGCGCGTGTCAACACTCTCTCCACGCTGGGCAATATTGAGACAGCTGAGATACAGGCTGTCTGGTTTGTTTTTTACTACAATCATCATTACCTCATATCTGGCAAGTTATTATTATACAATTGAGTAAATTACAGGTGTTGTCACATCATTTACTTCACTGATCTCTGCAGTCCCTGAGGGTAGGGGCTGCCTGTCCGTGGCCTATGTGAACATGTCTCTCAGTGCCTCACATGCCAGAAGCACGGTAAATATTTGTTGAGTGAGTAAATGATTACCTTACTGAGAAAACAGCCTAGTTCAGGAGTGGAAAATGGATGCGTTGCCAGTGCCATCTTTTATGTTGTGACAAATGTCTCTAACTGATCATGCAACTCTTTCCTACTGAGGTTAGGTGAGATCATGGCCTCTTTCCTCACCCTAGCTCTAGGCAGCATGAGTCACCTACCAGAGTCCATCGGTTGAAATCCGTTTCCTATCCCCATCTGATTTTTGTGGTTGAGTCTGAAGGATTTCCCTTACAAGGATGTCATACTGGTTATAATTCAACAATAAATATTTATGTACCCCTTACTATTCATTCTACTACAAGCCAGCGTATAAAAATGTATAACATAAGACTATAATCCCCCCTCTTTTAAAGTTCATTTTCCAGTGGGAAAGCAAGATACGGAAACCTAAAATTATAATGTAGTATGATACTGGCTATCGTAGCACATATATGAGATATTACTTCAGGGAAAGTGTGTGTGTGTGCAAGTGTGTGTATTTGGGAAGGCACACAATGGAATTTCAAGGAAACGTGTGGAGGGGAAGTGACTTTCTAGCTGGCTTTGAAATATGAGCTAAACCATGTGAGGAAGAGCATTTGAAGCAGAAAAGAGCGAGAGTAAAGACCTTCCCGGCATAACACTCTCATTAGGACCCTGGTGTGTTTGCAGGGTGGTGCTATTTGGACCAAATTATAGGTCCCTTGGGGTTGGACTTCCAGCCTTGACGAGTTTAGCTGAAGGTAGACCCCTTCCTGTCTGTCTGACATCACAACACACAAGCTCTTCTACCAGATTAGCCAGGTGTGACTGCCAAACACTGGGGGCAGCTTCATGGCTTTTGCACTTTATAAGCAAAAAAGGTTTGCATGCATACATTGGCAAAGCCACAATTCTAATCAGCCAATTAAAAAAATCCAAACAATAACACAATAGCTAAGTAAATGAGATGAGGTACATATTAACCAGTGTGATGTATGTGTTCCTAATTCTATATGAAATCAGCACAGTGTACCTCATACATGCATTAATGTATACATGATCTATGTGTTTATGATTGAATAAAAAATAAATAAAAAATCTAAACTAACAGAACAAACGAGATCACACAGAGCTAGTGCCCCAGGGTGACTGGAAGTTTCACTTTTTGCCAGTGGTTTCAGTGTTGCGAGGTCCAGGCTTCCTGGTCCCCCCCCCCCAAGATTCTGGCCACATCCCCACCTTCCCAAAGCTCCTGTGTCAAGAGGGCAAAGAGGAAGGTGAGGGCGGGAGCAGGAAGGGCAGCTTTCAGAGGAGGGTGGTTCAGTTAAAGACACACAGACGTCCCCCAGGGCGCTTACTGAGCTGAACAGGTGGGAGGTGTGACCCCCTGTCTCCTGCCTGCATCTCCCCACAGGCCTGCTCCTTCTGTCCCCTGCAGCTTTCCACTTGTTCGGTCTGCCCCCACACTGGCCTCCCAGGCCACATCTACTTAGTTACCCTGCTTATTCTGCTTCAAAAACGTCCCCCAAATCTAGCCTTTTTCTGACTCCCACCATTGGCTTATTTAAGCCTCTCGTGATTATTATTACTTAGGAGCCCTCTAACCCGTCCTCCTGCTCCGGGTTCCCCTCGGGGCTGCTGCCCATCACGGCGAAGTCCTGGAGTTAGGATCCGTGAAGTCTCGCAGGTCAGGCCCGAGCTCCATCTCCCTCCCCTGACGTGCGGCACCTGGGCCTGCCTGCCTCACCTGCGGGCACAGGTGTGTCCTCCACCCACACATCCTTCGTGAGTCTGAATGTCCCTGGTCAGAGTCTTCGCCCACGTACCACTGTGCGCCGTGCTCCCTAAGGTGCAGCCGTCCCAGTTCCGCAGCTCTCTCTGAACACCCCGAGTTCGTGCCATGCTTCCCTTTGACCGAATCTTCCTTCATTTCTTCTCCATGGAGAACAGCAGCGCTCGTTCTTTACGAGAGCTCCTCACTGCAAATAGCTCACTGCACCCCGGCTGCCTCCTGGTTCTGTCATCCACGTGTCTCTTCTATTTTAATAAAATGTTTACATGCTGCCCCCCCCCCACCATGTTACTCTCTGCCCTTCCTTCTCTCTTCTACTGTGTCTAAGAAGTCAGTGAAAGTGAAGAGTAAAAAAGATACTCACCTGGCAAAGGGAAATTGGAAACAAATAATGATGCCAAAGCCACGTGTTTCTGGTCCATAGTTCTAGAGCTGAGACACGTGAGCAAACTGTCCTCAGTGCCTCTGTGTTAATGAGACACATTTCCAATGAGAAAACCTAAAGAATGTGTGTACCATCTTCCTCACGCTTGTGTTTTCTATCAGAAATTTTTACTCTTAAAACACTCCTAAACCTGGGTCGTCAGAAGTTCTCACTTACTTTTTCTCTCGCTCAAATACAGTAGAACCTCTCTAAGTTGACCACCCAAGGGACTGCAACCAACTGGCCAACACACAGAGGTGTCCATTGCGCGTAAGGAACGAGGCCGACCCCACCTGGTGCATGTCCAGACTGTAAAAATCAGGTCAACTTATGGAGGTGCCACTGTGTTTGAACAGAGCAGTGAACTGTCAATGATAAAAAAATAAGTACTGACTACCAGAGTAGGAGGTACCATGAACAAATACACATACGGAAGGGAAAAATACCCACAACTATATGCCAACTCTGTTTTAAACAATAAAAAGTATTACAAAAGACATCTTGCAGTGGGCAGGAGAGGAACATTAAGATTCTAGAAGATTCATAAATATACACTCAAGTCTAAGACAAAGAGGAACTCAGCTGGGAGATCAGAGCAAACCAGAAGCGCTAACTATTGAAAGGGGCAGCAACTCCCCTATATATTTCAATTCTGTCCATCGTATTCTCAATACATGATAGTCAAAGGAAAAACAAACTAGAGAAGACACTCAATAATGTTGTGTCTCTGGAGTTAACATGTATTGGGGAATTACTGAGGAGGCCTGATAATGTCTCTGCTTGTTGCGTTTTCTAAAACTTGCGTTCTGTCTGTTGTATTTCTGGTTTTGTTTACAGCTATGCTTGGTGCCAGGTAAAGCTATTCTCACAAGCAGAGGGTAAGATACTAGCAAGCAGGGACTGATGAGAGAAAGAAAGAAACGCGATGCACACAATTTTATCAAATACTTTCTGTGTGCCAAGCGCTGTGCTAGTCACCAAAAGTGAGCAAAAGGAAATAGCGAGGAAGGGGCACACACTTTTGTTTAAAAGACAAGAGTGGAATAGTTGAAATACCTGGAATCCGATGCAAATAGTGTCATGTATGTGTAAGGATATGTGTGTTCAGAGGCACGATGCGAATGTAATAATACTTATTCAGATGGTAACTGCAGGGCGTGTGTAGAGATGTGTAGTTTTAGCACTGGCTGGAGGCATAGAATTAAAAACATCAGGAAAAAGGTTAGGGTGGAGAGCAGTTAGAAATGAACACAAATGTAGAATTGCCAGGCGAACGAAAGATCAGTTAAATAAACCTTAATGTGGCGTGAATAGATTTGTAAAGGGAAAAACTGAAAATGAGTTGGAGGACAATTTTTAATCTTGGGGAAATAATTATTGGTAATATTTAATTATTTTTTCTAGTGGAGAGTTTACTTAGAAGAACTAATGGTGTTTTTAATGTGTGTTTGAGCTTTGTAAATAAAAAAATTTAAAGCCATCCCTTTTATTTTCTCATAAAACTAACATCACGAATGAAAAATAAAGGATTGAAGTACCTTCTAGGCTTCTAGTGTCATCACAGAGGAATCTGTTCACCAAAACATTGAAAAACAATTTAAAAATTTTGTCACAGGGGCTCTGGGTGACATTCATAGGAGAAAAGTTACATTTTAAAATATTAAAATTGTGTTATTCCTATAGATACACACATAAATCTACTTTGATTTAAAAATATATCTCCTATAAATTATAAATACAACATACTGTAAGTGAACAGAAATTTATGGCAAAAGTTTTGTAATAACAGCAATGTAGCTTTTGCATGTCGGAGTTATCTATTGCTGCGTAACAATTTACTCCCAAACTCAGAAGCTGAAAATAAAAAGTATTTATTGTCTCACAGTTTTCGGGAATCAGAAGTGGGGAAGGCTTTGGTAGGTGATTCTGATTCAGGGTCTGTCTTCTCGTAGTTACAGGGACACTCTCGGCAGGGACTCGGGTCGTGTGGACGGGGCCTGAGGCCAGAGGAGCTATTTCCAAGGTGGCTGATTCTCACACGCTGTTGGAAAGTGGCCTCTGCTCCTTGCTGGATGTTGAGTTTTCTCACCACAAGGACCTCTTCAGAGGGCTGCTGGAGTACTCTCATGAGATAGTAGCTGGCTTTTCCCCAAGACAGAAATGCAAGGAAAAAGGAGGCCACCTGTGGCAGCTGGCCTGTGGCCTTCTATTACCACAGCCCAGACTGACCAAGACCCTTCACTTCTGGGATTAGATGATCTCTAAGGTGCCTTGCAGATCTGAAATGGAATGTCACGACTCTAAACAGACATCCTTCCAGGACCTGGCTCTTCCTGCTGAGAATCACCCAGGTGGAGACGACCTTCTGCATTTGGTGTTCATTCAAAAAGAGGAATTATCAAAGAAGGGAGCAGGCCACTTCGGCCCTTGCATTAGCATGTGTGGCGGCTTTATGGCAGGATAAACCTCAGCGTGTCCAGTTTCCCTCACTCATGCTAGGGGATTTGTTCTTCTAAGTCCTATTAAGCAGGTAAATCCTCTGCGTGTCTGAAAACACAGACTAACAAACATCAGTTCACTTGCTACTGTTGCCTGCTGCCCCTCCACAGGCGCTTACCTCACACTTCTAGAAAATGTATTCATGGGTGGCGCCGGTGGCTCAAGGATTAGGGGGCTGGTCCCATATACCGGGGGTGGCGGGTTCAAGTCCCGTGCCAGCCAAAAACTGCAAAAAAAAAAAAAAGAAAGAAAGCAAATGTATTTGCTGGAGCACACATGTGTATGCCATCTTCAAACATTTGGTTTAAATAAACTGCACGCAAGAGGATAGATTGCTAAGATGTGAATACAAGCTTGAAAAACATGTCTAGCAAGACTCCCCAAAATTATCAGCTGCAGCTGATAATTCGGATATTCGGATATCCATGTTGGGTTTAAGTGTGTTCGAAGAGAAGAATTACTGGGAACCAAACAGAATTAAGATCGCACCCCACACTGAGACATGCATAGCGCGTGGAATTTGGGGTCACGGAGACCTGGCTTTGAACCTCAGCTTTATTAGCTCCAGTACCTTGGACTTGAGACATGACCTCTCTTCAAGATTCAGTCTCCTCAGCTGTAAATAAGAAGAGGGGAGCGGGGATAGTAAACCTACCTCATAGACGAAAGGGCATAGGAATTACTCTGCAAATGAGAATAAATTAGCCCCACGTGCTCTTGGGAATTAAGTGAAAAGTTTTGTCTGCCCTATGGCTTATTATGTTTTTTAAAAGTTTATTTCAGGGGAGTTTCCCAGGCAGAAATGCAGCTGTGTGTGCTGAAAAGTTTTATGTACAGTTGCCAGGGATGTCCCAGCCTTTTGATTTGGACTGAGGACAGCTGCTGAAAGTGAAGTGTCCACGTGTGGCAGGAGAAGGGAAACTGAGGCTGCATCTGGTCCATTTCTGTCAAAGGGAACCTGGGGATTTCCTAGGAAGAGGCAGTAACTGCCCAGGAAGACCTCCCAGGTGAGACGTTATGAGCTATGCACACATCCTAGGACTGGAAAGGGATGCTTTGCACAATCGAGGCTTGAATCCTTTCCTCAGACAACAGACAATGTCTCTGTCCCTTTATGTGCCCTGTCACCAGTTCCACGCTGTTCTACCTCTACATCTGAATCTAATGTTATAGAAGTAATAAGCGTGTCCCTTCGCATGGGTGTTCTTGGTCCAAAATCCTTTAATGTAAGAACACTTAATGCTAGAACTAAAGGCACAACTTTGCTTCGTATCTTCTAGGCATTGTAGATTTCAGTTTTTTAAAGCCCTAAACTGATGTGCTGATCTTTTTTGACATTTTATGTGCACCAGTTTGTCGATACTTAGAAGAGTTAATTTCCGTGACAGTCCATCTTTGCAGGCTTCATTTCACGTGGGTGTGAGAGTAGGTGAAGACGGCTTATGGAGCATACAAGTGAAAGTACATTGAAAAGAAGACCCGTCGTTCCTTGTGCCAGCATGATGGTGGCTGCCATATAATGCCTGGTGAGCCATGTATTTTACTCATCGTAATAAGTGCATTATAAAATGGCACTGGATTTGGGCGGCGCCTGTGGCTCAAAGGAGTGGGGCACTGGCCCCATATGCCGGAGGTGGCAGGTTCAAACCTAACCCCAGCCAAAAACCACAAAAAACAGCAAAAAACCAAAAATGGCACTGGATTTCTTCCTCTCGGAGATGAGGCACCCTCAAAGTATTAAGAACATCAAAAGCAGAAAAAGTTAAGTAGTCGCAACAGGTACAGATCTAAGGCAAAGAACTACATCTAGCTGTGGAATCTCAGATCAAATACGCCTGCTTTTTCCCTTCGCCCTTTGGGGTCGTTCCTCTGATAAATAATTCACAGACTGCAGTGCAAAGTAGTTTGCATACTGACAAGATTAAAAAGAATGCTTTGTCTGGGTTATATTTACAATCCGAAACCTTCCTTTAAAATGTCAAGAAGGTAATTAATTTAAGAAGGTTTGCCAAGCAGAGTCTCTGACCCTGTCAGAAAAATTTCATCTCCTGAGGGTGAAGGGGATGCTGCATTTATCTTTCCTAAATGCATGTTTTGGTTTCCATTGGAAGATCATTTTCTCCCTTCCTGATTTGCTTCCTATAGCCCCTTTCTTTCTTTTTAAGCAAAAATTAACCCAATATTCTTTCCTAATAGATTTTTTTTTTAGGACTATCTAACATAGTCTGCAAATTACCTGTGAATGGGGACTAGAGTACAGGTAAGACCTTTTGACACAAACAGAAAAGCCTTTCCCGCAGAGAGCACTCTTCCCTGTCTGAACATCCAGGCAAGCATTTTGAGTAGCAGCGGGAAATGCATAAATTCAACAGCATGGAAATTCACATTCGGCTTAGCCAAACATCCTGCCCCGCATTTGCTCAGTAGAGGGCATTCTTAGGAATGACTGCTTATGACAATCAGTGGGCCTTTCACAGCAGCTCTTCAAGCCAAGTTTACCAGTGTAAAATTCTATTAGCAATTGTGTTCCCTTAGCTAATCCCTGAAGGTATCATAGAAGAGATTAAACAATGTCTCGGTGTTCGGAAACCTCATCTAAAAGCTGTGTATCACGTGTGAGTGCACACATGAGTGCAAGGCAGAAAGAAAACTGTTAATTGGGTGCTAGAAGTATGTGTCAGGTCCTCTGAAGAGTAGGATTTGCCAGGGTAAAAAGCTAAGTCAATGTCATCTCATTGGTACTAATTGGGAAGAAATATTTTCATCTCTAATTTACTTCAAAAAACAAAGGACAGCTGAAATGTGCCATAATGCTCTGTGGGAAGAAAAGTAGCTTAAAATGTAGAACATCCATGATTTTAATGGAAATCGAAATCCAAAGTGTGCTTGATGGAGCCGTGTCTGGGTGCTCCCTTGTCCTCCCCAGTCACCAGCCCTAGACCCTGGTGAATGAAGCCTTTGTGTTGTTCCAATTCAGTTTCCTGACATTTCCCTTCTGTACCTTGTGTCATCTCAGTGGGGTCGGGATCTGCTCTGTGAGTTTGACACCTGCGTTCTCTAGGCTTTAGGAAAACAGCCTCTGTACAAATTATTTTGCAAACCCTTCGCTCATCACCATCATACCTTGGAAACAAGGGCATCTTATTAAGGGCACGTGGTGGGGTTATCTACCCTCTTGATATGTCAATAGTCAACATTAATCTCTAATCCTTTCACTTCAAGTATTTTATTGTTCTTCAGATTATTTTAGTTGCCTTCAAATCTTTCAAGAAGTTGTGATACTATAAACTAAAATTAAGTAAAATATTGTCAGTATAAATTAGTTATAAAGACAAACAAGCTCTCAGCTTAATTCATTAGGAAAGAATTGAATTAATGATGTGTAATGGTTTCCAATTGCTGTTATATCAATGACCACAAATTTAGTGGCTTAAGTTACCACACGTTTATTATCTTACATTTCTGGAAGTCAGAAATCTGAAATGGGTCTCACTCGACTCAAATCAAAGTGTTGACAGACATGCATCTCTTTCTGACAGTTCTGGGGATAATCTGTTTTGGCTGGGACTGGGTTTGAACCTGCCGCCTCCAGTATATGGGGTTGGCGCCCTATTCCTTGAGCCATAAGCACCACCCTGGATAATCTGTTTTCTTGCCTTTTCCAATTTCTAGAGGCCACCTGTTTTCCTTGACTGGGGTCCTCTTTCCTCTTCTAAACCAGCTACTCTTTCTGTCCTGCATCACTCTAAACTTGACTATCCCACCCACTTCAGGATGCTCTGATTGCACTGAGCTCCCCTGGGTCATCCAGGATGATTTCATTCCCATAGTCAAATGACCAGCAAACTTCACATGCTACCTAATTCTCCTCTGCGATGTAACATGATTTATTCACAGGTTGTAGGAACTGTGGAGTAGAATTCTTTGGAGGATCATTATTTTGCCTACTTTAACAACTATTTCTTGAATGAATGACAGATTGGCTGGCTATCAAGAGGAAAATAAATTTTAAGAAGGAAGCGGTGATGAACAGTGTCAAATTATCTTGAGATTAAGAAGAATGAAGTCTGAGAAATATCCTCCGGACTTGATAACCAGGAGGGCACTGGTAGTTTTTAGAAAGTATTTCAGCACTTTGTGGGCCTTGAAAATCAGATTTTAGGAGATTATTTAGGAAACTGGTCTAAGGAAATAAGAGCAGAGAGTTTATTTTGTCTTTTGAAGTTAAAATAAGGAGAGCTCCAGAACAAAGACCCAGGCAGATTGTGGAATGCCTAGAAGGATTTGATTTTTTTAATTGTGAAAGAGAATATAATTACAGTCATAGGTCAAGGAAAGAAGCCTATATATAGATATATAAAAATGATGAAGAGATAGATGGAATAATAGATAGATGGAAAAATGATCAAGAGATAGATCACTATCTTGAGAGAAGCAAGAGGGCTTAGGACCAATAAAACAAGAGGAAAATTGTGCTGTAGGACAAAAAGGAAGCAGGCAGATTCTTTTTCTGAGATAGAAGGAAGAGGGGACTGATGAAGGACCAGAGACAGTGCATGGGGAGGAAGGAGTTGAGAGGAATTAGGTTAGATGATCTTAATTTTATCAGTAAGCCTAAAGACTGTGGCTGTTTTGGACACGGGGAGAACAGAAGAGGCTAGGGATAGACAAAATGAGAGAGTGCTCCTTTAATGTGATCCTGCAATATCCACGACTTTCCCAGAATATTGAGCCTTCTCTGAAGAGGACTGAAGGAAGCAGAATGACAGAGCTTTGTGCTAGAGAAAGAGGGTGCAGGCTCACAGCGAACGCCACGTGGGTGGCTGATTGCACCACCGACTTGGGAGGAGGGACGTCATCTAGGATGGGAGACGAGAGAGCAAGGAGGGAGCCGGGGGTTTGGAGGTGTTGATGATGAAACGAGGTGCAGGAGGAGTGAATGTGTAAGGTGAGAAGAGTGACAAAGGGGTCTCGAGGCAGAAAGTGCCAGGGCTGGTAAGGCTTACAGTGGGCAGCAAGATAAAGGGATGACCGTGATCTGGGTGTCCAGGCCCAAGGAACTGTGTCATCAGTGCTGGAAGATTGTCACGTGAACATCAGAGGAGGGTGGGACCATAAAGGAAATGCAGAAATTAGGAGGGAGAAGGAAAAGCACCATGGAAAATAGGAAATTGGTTAAGAATGGGTGGTGTAGGGTCAAATGGCAAGTCTATTTTTAGATCTTCGAGTATTCTCCAAACGTCTTTCCAAAATGTGAATGCATTATTTTATTGATTTTAGAACTTCATTAATTGAAAATGTACCACCTACTTAATCACAGATTTTAAGGGAGGGAGCAATGAATGGCACTACTAAAAATTCACCAGTATATAAATTTTAATCTGTGTCCTGATTTCTGAAATATTAATGTGTATGCTTGATTTTTAAATTGAGGACCTGGAGTACCTTGATAACCTTGATCTTTCCCCAGTTGCATATCTTGTCTTTATTTCTTATCTGGAACTCCTACTACCACATCCATTCCTCCCTAAGCATCTATTCTTTTCAGGAACATAAGCAATATTGTGCCGTCAAAACTGCTAATTCTCATTTGAATCATATTCACATTTCTCACGCTATCTAAAGGAAAATTGTGTGGAGAAATAGTAATAATGTTGCTTGCTTTCTAGTGAGATTTTCTATAGATGATTTAAAATGATGTTTCATGGGTTAGGACCTTTAAGACCTTAGTTAGAAGCATATGACATTTATAATCTTAGGTATAGGATGTTACATGAAATAAAAAGATGAGAAACTTCAGGACAGTCGCAAGTAAAGTTTTCTGTGGGAGAATTTTGTAGAAATAAAATAATGGATAGTTTAATCGCAGCACTTTGGAAGTTTAAAGTGGGAGGATTGCTTGAAGCCAGGAGTTCAAGACCAGTCTCGGCCACGTAGTGAGATGCCCAACTCTGCAAAAATTAAAAAGAAATAAAATTAGCCAAACATAGTAGAGTGCACTTATAGTTCTAGTTAATTAGCAGACTGGGCAAGGAGGATCACTTGACCCTGGGAGTTCAAGATTACCGTGAGCTATAATCATTCCACTGAACTCCAGTCTAGGTGACAGTGAGAGAGGGAAGGAGTGAGGGGAGTGGGGTCTCGGTGTGTGCCACACCTTTTGGGGGCAAAACATGATTGTAAGAGGGACTTTACCTAACAAATGCAATCAGTGTAGCCTGATTTCTTGTGCCCTCAATGAATCCCCAACAATAAAAAAAAAAAAAGAAAAGAAAACCTGGCTTAAAAAAAAGGTAAAGTCAAAGAACAATTGTATGTCTTAGTATAAATGATTTTATTGTGCTTTTTTTGCCTTGTCCTGAGGACGAAATCTTACACTAAGTCGACTTCTAGCATTTCCTTTAGTTTTTCCATCAATGTCACCATATCACCAAGGAAATGTAGAGAATTATTGGATTGTTTGCTAGTTTATAAATTCCAAAGCCAGAAACCACTGGGTTTTCTTTTAAGGGTTAGACTGTGCAAATCTAAGGGAAAGGGGGCAATTTTGCATATAAATTTATTGTCTTCATTTGGGTTTTATGTATTTTGTTACATAGTACATTAGTGAAAATTATGAGTTAATCCCTTTTAATTAATATTTGAAATATAGTCAAAGTTAGCCAGACTATGTTGTTACTTCTCTTTGTGTTTGCTTTATATGGTTTAAGGAGTAAGAAGATTTGTCTGAGAATCTTAAACTTCTAGATTACATTTGATAATTAATTTTTTGGAAATTGAGATAATGGATTATTACTGGGGTAAAAGTATCATATTCTACTTGGCATAATTTTTGTTGGTGACTCTGGGCTCTGTTCCCAGCTCCCAATAGAAATGCTAATTACTTTGGTTAGATTTCTCCTCCATCCTATGTTTTTATTTCTCATTTGTCTTTTAAAATTCTTCCATGGTCTTTTGCCAGACTCAAGTCGAAAAGGTCTCGTGTACTTTTAGCTTTGAGGTAGAGGCATTGTAAAATGCCTCAGTTATCAAAATAAATATATACAATTTGTGATTATCCACTTTGTGATATTTTCCTAGAAATCTTTAACTCCACAAGAGCTTCTCTGGCTACATAGCACAAATCTAATCAGGGAAAATTCCCCTTGTGTCTAGCTAACCATGACGCAGAATGGTTTTGAGTCATCCATGGCACATCTACTTCAAAATTCAATGTATTCATTTCCCAGGCAAGCAGATGCATGAAGAACATATTCCTGAAGTTCGATTATCTGTTCTGCTTCTTCTTTGTATAACCATGGGTCGTTTGTGTTTTAAGGATATTTTTCAGGTTTACTCTGTGCTCATCTCAATACCAATATCCATGAATTATAACACTTTGAGGAATTCTAACAGAAAATTTATATATCATTTCTATACTGGGTCTATCAGTTTAATGATTAGGTTTAACTTTTGTCAAGTGTTTTAAATAAATTGGCGGATATAAGCATTTATTGTTATAAAAGTAGGGTGTGGCAATGACAAAAGCTATTTGCTTATTTTTCTCATGTTAATTCAGTTTGTCAAATTCACTTGGGCTGTGAAAGACAGCCCTACGGTTTCTGTGTTGGCTGTATTTGTGGTATTTAGTATTTGTGGTGCACATCAAAGTTTTAACACGTGATATCTGGCCCATTGAAATTCCTAGTACAATCTTTATAGTTGGGCAGGTGGAAACTTGAAAGTTGAATCCCCTACCCACTCTGCCTGCTGGGTCGTGAACAGTATTGCCTGAGATAACCAAATACCTTTTTATAAGTGGCTTATAGCAATTTATATTCTTTCTTTTGTCTTTCTTTTTTCTCACAGCTGTTGTAAACTTGGACAATTCAGTGGTTGACCTGGAGACCCTTCAAGCTCTCTATGAGAATGTGAGTAGTAGAAGGAATTTTATGTGTGAGAATATAATACATACACAGTGCACATCTGTGTACACATGCAGGCCTGTTGCTTTAATATCCTTTAAGGAAATCTGATCTACGTACAGTGAATTTTTGGTACCATACATTTTAGGAACATATGAAACAACTGTGTCCTCTGATGGTTTTAAGGATTGTGATTCAAATCATGTTGTATGTGAGGTCACTCATGTTTTCTTTTTTGAAATAATATTCAATATTTTTGTGGGGACTAATTTGTGCCAAGCTTTACTCTATGCATCACACACACACACACACACGCATGCATGCATGCACACACGCACGCACCCACACACGCACATACTCACACACCCACGCGTGTACACCAATCTTTTTTTTTTTAATTTCATAATGATATGAGGGTACACATGTTTAGGTTACATTGTTTTCACTTCTAAAGTGAAGTTCAAGTTGTATTTGAGCCCTTCACCCAGGGGACGTGCTGAACACCCTCACAATGTGCACATTAGTTGAGATCCTGCCAATCACCTTCCTCTCTTCTTCTTTCCTCTCTCCCTCACTAGACTGTACTTGTGTTTTTCTTTTGGTGGGCATGGAGTTGTTGATGTATTGGTTTCATGTTGGTATTGAGTACATTGGATACTTCTTTTTCTATTCTTGAGATTCTTTAGGAAGAAGAATGTGTTTCAACTCCATGTAGGTAAACATAAAAATATAAAGTATCCATCGTTTCTTATGGCTCAATAGTACTCCACATGGAGTACTATTCATGGGGTGATGGGCACATAGTTTGCTTCCACATATTGTTAATTGTGAATTAAGCTGCAATAAGCATTCTAATGCAAATGTCCTGTGGTAAAAAGATTTTTGTTCTTCTGTGTATAAATACCCAGTAACGAGATTGCAGGGTCAGCTAGAAGGTTGACTTTTAATTCTTGGAGAATCTTCCATACTTCTTTCCATAGGGGTTGTATTAGTTTGCAATCCTACTAGCAGAACCAAGTGTTCCCTCCTCTCCATATCCACTCCACCACCTGCAAATTGGGATTTTGTGATGTGGGCCATTCTCACTGTGGGAGTGGGTTTGATTTGCATTTTTCTGATGATTTGGGACAATAAGCATTTTTTCATGTGTTTTTTGGCCATTCATCTGTCATCTTCAGAGAAGTTTCTGTTCAAGTCTCTTGCTCACTTATAAATGGGGTTGTTTGATTAATTTGAGTTCTCTGTAGATTCTAGTTATCAGCTCTTTGCCAGATTTATAGCATTCAGAAGGTTGTTTACTTTAGTTGTAGTTCTCCTACTTGTGCAGAAGCTTTTTAGCTTTATCATGTCCCATTTATTTTCAGTGTTGCTGCAATTTCCAAGGGGATCTTCCTCATAAAATATTTTCCAAGGCCAATTTACTTTTTAAATTGTAAAATATTAATTGTCAAAGATTGAATATATTCAAGATATACAACCTTACATTCTGGTTTGATAAACATATACGTTGTGTTATGATTGCCACAATAAAAACACATCCATCATCACCCTTACTGTACATTGGATTCTCAGAAGTTATTTATCTTATAATGGAGGGTTTGTACCTTTTGATCAATATCTGTTTTTTTTGCCCCTGCCTCAAGCCCTGGGCAATATTATACATTTGGCTTCTGTGAGTTCGATTTTTTAGAATCTGTATTTGTCTTTCTATGTCTCGTTTATTTCACTTAGCATAATGTTTTCTAGGTTCACCTATGATGTTGTAAATGGCAAGATTTCCTTCTTTTTTGTGGCTGAATAATATTCTTCTGTGATTATGTACCACATTTTTTTATCCATTTATTTGTTGATGACAATTGATGCTCTTGAGAGCCATCTGAGCATGTTAATTCCCTCCTGGCTGATGTAATTTCAGAAACTTTGGCCCCAATACCCCTTTGAATTGCTAAGAAGCTCTTACCATTCCCAGATTTACCTAGCCTCTTTTGAGTGTCCACAGGACTAATGAAAAAATTAAGCTTTCTCTTCTGAATTGATACTAAATAATACATACTTTGATAAACCCAAAGTGGACCTGAGACTGCAGAACCAGTTCTAGTTTACTTTTTAGTGCACAAACCAGAACAGATTTTTCCATGCTTTTCAGTTGCTAATAGCCTGCATATTTATGCATGATGCAAGGAAGTAAGGCAGTGAGCTATATGAATGAACATTATGGGGTATCTTGGCTAGAAGTCTTCCCACTTTCTGCAGACTTTTCCCAAACTCTACAGCTATGTAATAGCTAGATTAAAACAGGACACAGTTTCATTTCCACATGGCATGAATGTGCATTTATGTGTCCTGTCTCTCTTTCATTGCCCCAAATCACACATTGGCTGCCAAAAGTTGTAGTTGCAACTCCATAAAACCAATATGGTTACTATTACCCAAGGATTGGGATGCTAGCTACCTGTTTTCATTAATAGTGGATAAGATAAAGGAAATCCTACAACCCAATATAACTATAAATTTTGTATCTTCTGTATGCTAATGAATATTCATTAAATAATGAACAAGTGAATGGATCGAGCCCTTTAATATGGGAGCTTAGCACAGTACAACATTTCGGAAATTTGTGACTCCAACTCCTTTCCTGTACTTGATCCCAAATTCCTAACTCACAAATATATAAACTTTAAGCTATCTGGTACATATTTACCATTTCCCCCCCATTTTCCACTACTACCATCTCTTAATCTAAAAGATTCTACACATCTTTGTACCTTCTTCTTGTGTTCCTATAAAAGAGCTCTTCTTACCTTGTGCTAGTTTTTTTTTTTTCTCCCAACCCTCTTGTCTTAAAGCATACTCTGACATTTCTCAAACTGAAAAGAAAAAAAGAAAGAAAGAAATAACTTACCTTTTACTACTTCTTTCACTGGAAAACATTTATAGAAAGCTGACTAAATGTCATACACCGTGCTACAATTACTGCTTGGTAGCAGTGGCCTCTGTCTTTTAACAGAGAAGATGGTGCTTAGTAAATTTTGTCTCTTTCTCCCTTATGTATACACACACTCAGAAAGAGAAGGAAAGATGGAAAAGTGCAACAGTTGATGTGATGTTGAAGAATATAATCAACAGGGAAGGCATCTGTGAGGAAGGAACATATGGAGTAAAAATAGGAGTAATTAGCTAAGGATAAAATGGAAGAAAGTCTTCTAAGCAGAAGAGAATGGAATGACTTATGCCAATCTTCAGAGGCAGGAAAGAGGAGGTAGCAAACTGGGGAAGAGTAAGATTAGTGTGAGAAAAGTGAGACTTGGAGAGGAGGTGGAAGCATCCAATGTCTAGATTTAGCCAGAGATGATAGAATATATTAAGATGATTATGGAATTTTCTATTTTTCCCTTTAATTCTGTCAATTTTTGCTTTATGTATTCGGAGGTTTATTAGGTACCTATGTATTTGGAATTTCTTTTCTTGTATTGAATGTTCTTTATTTCATTATGAAATATTCCCTTTTACTCTGATATTACTTTTTTCTTAAAGTTTATTTTTTAATAAAAATATTAAAAAATATTAATTTGTTGCCCAGGCTGGAGTACAGTGGTAGGCATAATTATAGCACATATAAAGCTTCTGGGCTCAAAGTGATCCTCTGACCTCAGCCTCCCAAGTAGTGGGGACTACAGGCATGTGTCTCTGTGCCCACCTTAAAATTTATTTCAACTGATTTGTAAATGATCATTCTATCCTTCTGAGACCTGTTATTTATATGTGTTTTCTTTCTCCATCTGTGCACTTTCAACTTACCTGTGTCTTTATGATTGAATTGCTTTTCTTATAGACAGCATATGTTTGATGCTACCTTATTTATTCACCATGAAAATATTTTATTTCTTAGAACATTTAGACCTTCAACATTTACATTGTGAACATTCAGTGCAATTATTGTTATGATTAGATTCAGGTCCATTATTTTTTGTCCCTAAGATTTTTAGTTCCTCTGATTAACACTTTCTGTTTTATTTTGGGTTAGTTACATCTTTTGTTGTGTTTTATATGTTATTTCTGTTGGCATTTTATCAATGCCTCTTTGTGTTACATAGTTTTAGTTGTTACTCTAGGAATTAGCATGCATATCCCTACTTCTTCACACTTTATTTACATAGAGTTAATGTAAAATATAGAAAGAATTACCTTAGAGCTTTTTGCTGCTTCTCCTTCTATATTTAATGATTGAGTTGTCATATGAACAACACCTATATGCATTTAAAATTTCACAAGGCATCACTGTAATTTTTGTTTAAAATAGTTGAATACATTTTAAAAACTTCCATATAGTCTTATATATTTACTCACATTTTCACTATTTCTGCAACTCTTCATTTGTTCTTTAAGATCAGGTCTCCTGTAGTATTATTTCCCTTCAGCATAAGGAACTATCTTTAATTATTTTTGGATGCAGGTCTTTTCAGTGAGAATTTTCTTAATTTTCTTTTATGTTAGAATTTCTTTATTTCACCCTTAGTTTTGGAATACATTTTTATTGGATATAGATGTCTGAGTTGACAATATTTTTTCTTTCAGGATAGTAAAAATATTCGATCTGGCCTCAATTGTTTTGGCTGGTATGTCTCCCAGCAGCTCTTTTAAGGATTTCCTTTTTATCTGGTTTAATTCAGTTTCATTACAACATCTTGAGGAATGGTTTTCTTTGTCTTTATTATGATTGGGTTTCATAGACTTTCTGACTTTGTATGATTATGTTTTTCACTACATTTGGAAATCTTTTAATCTTTTGTTCCTCATTTATTGGATATTCTTTTCTACTATCCCATTCCTTTCCTTCTGGCCTTCCAATGACATTCATGTTAAACATCGGATCTTTTTCCACAGGTCCTTAAGACTATGTCTATTACATTTTTAATATTTTTTCTTTCTACTCATCATATTGGGTACCTTCATGGACCCTTTTGTCATCTTTATTCTTTTATTCAACCCTTCTAGTGAAAACATTTCTAATATTATAATTTTCCATTCTACAGTTTTCATTTTATCATTTTAATAGTTCCATTTTTTGAGGTTCTTATCTTCTTAACATTGGTAATTTTTTGTAAAAAATCGAATGGTTTATGTTCAGTTTAAAAAAACACACACACATTTAAAAGATAATGTAGAAGCTAGAACAATTTGCAATGCAGAGACTCCCAGTACATCAGGGCCCAGAATATTTAAAAATGTTTACATTGATTAAGAGACAACTCCAAGGAAATATACCCAAAAGACATAAAGAGACAACTCAAAGGGAAATAAACTTTTATCCAATAAATATAAGAAAAAGTATATATTCTCAATAATGAAAAAGAAAATTCAATTAATTCATCAATAGGATACTTCTTTTCTAATCAAATGTTTATGAGCATGTTAAAAACAGTAGTTTTTACACACTATGTTAATATAAGTGGGTATAATTTCAATGGAAAGCAATTTGGCAGTGTTTAATATAATTGAGGGTGAATATATCATGCAATCCAGAAGTTCTATCCCAAATCCCGCATTCTAGAGAAAGTTTCAAAAACAGCTTACCAACCATCAGACACATTAATGAGGCCAGCCCATTGGTTTAGTCAGGTTTATCTGATATTGGGTACAACTATCAGACAAACCAAGTTAGACCAGAAGAATTATGAAAATTAATAAATATAGTTTCAAGCTACTAAATTTTAGAATAATTTGGTTCATATAAAAAGGTTACCTGATACTTTTTACATACACATCTAAACCATATATGGATATTAATTTACGTATAATGAAAATAAAATAGAATCATATTATCACTATGCAGTAATAATACAGAGTAATAGTTTCCATATGGGCAAGGCATTTGTTTTTGTTTTTCTCTCTATGCCTATAGAAAATAAGAAAAATAAGTAGAGAGAAGCATATTTCCCTTCCAATTTCAAGAAAGTACCTAAGCCTTTTGTGTCCTCAGGCTGGGCTGCCCTGCCTCAGATGATCTTTGGGAACCTTGGCATTTCTTGGTCACAAAGAGAATTTCCTTTGTCTCCATCAAGTGAGAGAGGCTTGAAGTGGATGAATAGCTTCAATCTTTTTTCTTCATACAGTTTTGAATTGTTATTTAGTGTCCTTTTTTTAATCCTGTGGGACTCACTTAAGCATTTCCTATAGGGCAGGTATAGTGGTAATAAATTCCTCTAGCTTTTGTTTGTTGGTAAATATTTTAAATTTTCCCTCACTTTTATGAGACAGTATATGAAACAGATATAAGATTCTTGGTTGATAGCTTATTTGCTATTTGTACTTCTATCAACCCACTGCCTCCTGACCTCCTAAATTTTTGATGATGAATCTGCTATTTTAATTGAAATTCTCTTACATATGCCAAGTTGCTTCTCTCTTGCTGATGTCAAGATTCTCTTTCAAAAGAGTAAGTCTTGGTGCATCTTAGCAGGGTGCTGGTGAAACTTATTAAATGGAGAATATCGATGTCTTCATATAGTGATTAAGAAAATGCCATGAAGGCTATCTCTAACAGTACGATCAAAATATTTCTGTTTGTATATGAAGTAAGCACATT
>CAUYON010025880.1:0-23914 GCA_963573935.1 Arctocebus calabarensis | reverse complement strand
CTGTCACCCTGGATAGAGTGCCGTGGCATTACAGCTCACAGCTACCTCCAATTCCTGGTCTGAAGCGAGTCTCCTGCCTCCACCTCCCAAGTAGCTGGGACTACAGGCGCCCGCCACAATGCCCGGCCATTTTTTGGTTGCAGCCGTCATTGTTGTTTGGCAGGCCAGGGCTGGATTCGAACCCGCCAGCTCAAGTGTACGTGGCTGGCGCCCCAGCCCATTGAGCCACAGGCGCCGAGCCTGTGTTGCCCTTCTGATGGGCAACAAGTGATGTTTATGCCTCAGACTCCCAAGTAGCTGGGATTACAGGTGCATACCACCGTGGGCAGCTATTATACAATTTATACTTTATTTCCAGAAGTTCTATTTGAATCTTCCTGAAAACTGCCCAGATCATTTTGGTAGTCTCTAGCTCATCATTATATATATATATATATATTTTTTTTTTTTGTTTGTTTGTTTTGAGACAAACTCAAGCTGTCACCCTGGGTAGATGCTGTGGCATCACAGCTCACAGCAACCTCCAACTCCTGGGCTCAAGCGATTCTCCTGCCTCTGCTTCCCAAGAGCTGGGACTACAGGCACTCGCCACAATGCCTGGCTATTTTTTTTTTTTTTTTTTTTGAGACAGAGTCTCATTTTGTCGCCCTCGGTAAAGTGCTGTGGCATCACAGCTCATAGCAACCTCCAACTCCTGAGCTTAGGTGATTCTCTTGCCTTAGCCTCTCGAGTAGCTGGGACTACAGGTGCCCACTATAATGCCCGGCTACCGGCTATTTTTTGGTTGCAGCCATTATTGTTGTTTGGCAGGCCTGGGCTAGATTTGAATGAGTCAGCTCAGGTGTATGTGGCTGGTGCCTTAGCCTCTTGAGCCACAGGCACTAAGCCTCATATTTTTGATAATTTTTATTATTTCTTTGACTGTGTATGTTCTGTTTCCCTTATCTAAAATACTTGGGATGGCTCGGTGCCTGTAGCTCAGTGGCTAGGGTGCCAGCCACACACAGTGGAGCTGGCGGGTTTGAATCCAGCCTGGGCCTGCCAAACAATGACAACTACAACCCCAAAATAGCTGGGCATTGTGGCGGGTGCCTGTAGTCCTAGCTACTTGGGTGGCTGAGGCAAGAGAATTGCTTCAGCCCAAGAGTTTGAGGTTGCCATGAGCTGTAATGCCATAGCAATCTACCCAGGGTGACATAGTGAGACTCTGTCTTAATAAAAAAATAAATAAATAAATAAATAAATAAATAAATAAATAAATAAATAAAATAAATGGGACCAGATTTCAAATTTTGGATTTTTTCAGATTCTGGAATATCTGTATTATACTTACTGGTTGATCATCCTTAATCTGAAAATCCGAAATCTGAATTGCTCCAATGAACATTTCCTTTGAGTGTCATGTTAGTGCTTACAATGTTGTGGATTTTGGAGCATTTCAAATTTTAAGTTTTCAGATTTGAGATTTATGACCTACTTTGGACACACTTTACATGTATCTGACCATTAGCCTGCAGACGCTGTAGGTTTGATCCTATAGTTGGTTGTTTAGCTGACACTCCCTCATGGTCATTTGTATCCTTCTGTGTTAAGTGATTTTTGATTGAGAGTTCATGTTCCTTTGATTGAGAGTTCATGTTTTTTTTTTTTTTTTTTTTTTGCAGTTTTGGCTGGAGCCGGGATTGAACCCGCCACCCCTGGTATATGGGGTCGGCACCCTACTCCTTGAGCCACAGGCACTGCCGGGAACTTTGTTTTTGAGGAATCCTTGAGATCTAGCTTTACAATGTATTACTCAAGATAAAATGTGTATTTGCTTCTCTGATTTCTGTACCACAATGATAGTATAAAGCCAAGCCCCAAATTTATATAAGTGGGGCCTAGTGGTTGGAGATTTTCAGGGGAGATTTTTTTCTCCCACTCTATCCAGGGCCCAAAAGTATGCATCTCCTCTGTTTCCCTCTTGGGAGAGTTTGCCTCCTGGCTTACCCAGTGAGATCCAAGCTGTTTGAGGATTCTGAGCAGACCTCCCATCCTGCCCCAGCTTTTCCTCCCAAGCCAAGGGCCAGTGAGCTAAATGCAAGTGCTGGGCTCCTGGTGACCTGCAGGTATCCCAGGCCCAGCAGTGGCTTGTGCTTTTTATAGTGTCTGGCCTCTGCGGAGTTCCATTATTTTCCTGCCAGTTCTTTAAAAAAGACATATTATTCAGTATTTTTAGGTGTGCTACACACTGGAGGGGGTTTCTGTGAACATCTAGCCCACCATGTTGCAGGAAACAAAGTCTTGGGTTTGGATTCCTTTGTCCTTCGGGAACTTGGGTTACCTGCATAGAAGCTTCTTAAATCAGTGTCCAAGCAGTTCTCCAGGAAGCGCCTCAGAGGTAGAATGTGCCCAACTGGGGCGGTCCAGTCTGTCAAGAAGTCCTCCAAAATGTGGTGGATGGCCGTGGGCCGAGGCAGCGGCCAGTAGGGGGGGCGGTATCTTACCTCCTCTTCTGTGGGGAGGGGAGAAGAAGCCACGTCAGAGCTGAGAGGGTGGCCTTCCTGCCCTTGGGCCAACATCCCAAATGCCTCCCTCATCGCTGTGCACTCCTGCCCTGGGCTGTGGTTGGCTTGTTCAACAGCCATCTCAAAATATGTGGAAGGCTGATGCGAGGAAGAGGAACTAGCTTCATCTCTTGTGGTCTCAGAGGGCAGTACTAAGACTAGTAGCTTGGAGCTGGTGTTTCTCTGAGGCTTACACAGGCCTACCGTGGCTCCCTGAAAACTGGTGAGAAGACTCAAAGCCCTGCCCTGAAGGGGCCTCAAAGCTCACGTGGTCCAACTTCCCACCAGCCTTTGGTGGTGTCAGAGGACAAGCCATGACTTGAGCATCCCTGTCCTGAGAAACTTGATTTTGGAGGTGACCAGTTCTGCTGCTGAGCAGCTCAGTCCTAGTTGCTCCTTATGCCGAATGCAGACCCGTATCCCTGTCGCTTCTACCTTTGATCCCCCCTCTGCCCTTGGGAACAACTCCTATTAGGCCACCCCCTTCCATGTGACGGCCCTTCAAGTTCTGAGGCAGGAGCTGTGTCCCCAGGTTGGTCATTTGGTGGCAGCTACCCTGTGCCAGCACCGCGCTGGCGTTCTGTGGATACTGTCAGATTTCTCTTCCCGCAATATTACAAGGAAGGTCCTGTTGTCATCCCCACTTTACAGACTCAGGGTGAGGCTTAGAGAGGTTCACCGACAGCCCAGGGTCACACAGTGACACAAGGACATACCTGGGAATCTCGCCCGACCAGCTCCAGTTCCTTCTAACGTTCAGAAATCTGCAGAGCCTCCCTACCCCTCCATGCTTAGCCTCCCGTGGAGACCCTGCAGTGACATTACAATGTAGTAAGTGTCCCTCTTACTAGCTGGTGCTGGAAGACAGCACCCCAGTCCACATGCAGCCTGTGTAGATCAGTCTGTGTCAGAATCTGGAAATGGCATTTGTCATTCTCCCACCTTCTGCCCCTGGTCTCCAGGTAGAGTCCCCCCACCCCCCACCTCCTGTCAGCTGAGGGCATTGTATGGTTTAGTGGTGACAGCTCTACAGACTGTAGGGCCGGAAGAACACCACCTCCAGGAAGCCTGCGCTCGGGGAGGGGACCGAGGTCAGCTCACCGGTGGGGAGCTGTCTGTAGTAGTAGATGACGGGGTGGAGGAAGTTAGACTGCCAGGCATCTTCTGTGTGCCCCACAGACCGGTCATAAAAAAAGACGTCCTTGTCAGGTCCAGAGAAATTTTTGCCATACTCCATGTTGATGACAAAGAGCCCGTGCTCTGCCTTCCTCCCGGTGAGGGTCTCCAGCTGGGGCAGCGTCAGCATGGGCAGTTCCTCCAGGTACTCAAACGCTGTGGCGTTCCTGGGGAGAACGGCAGCACAGGTCGGGGGGGCCTTGGTGCTGTGGCCGAGGTAAGGGTGTGGCACTGGGTGCTGAGTGTTGTGTCTCTACCTCCCGAAGTGTCAATCAAGCAGTGTACAGATGCCTCACTTTACTACACTGTCACAGCCGGGCCCTCACCAACACATGGGAGTGATGAAACTGTGTAACCTGAAATGGATATTTGGGGAACAGTGTTCCAGGGTGAAAGAACAGCAACAGTTTCAAGAGGAAGAGGCCAGCGAGGCTAGACAGAGTGAACGGGGCAGGGGTAGGAGGTTGGCAGGGGCGAGACAGGGAGGGCTGTGCCTGCTGTGACAGCAACCGCAGGTTTCACCTGGATGGAGAGGGAAGCTGCTGGTGATGGGGGACACTGAGCAGAGACATGACCAGAGTGGGCCAAAGATGGAAGGCAGCCAAGTTAGCACGGGTGAGGGATGCTGGTGATGGGCACCAAGGAGGCAGTGGTGGAGCCAGTGAGAACTGGTCAGATCCTGACATAACTAGAACGCGGAGGGGACGGGACCAGTGCACAGTTTGAATGGAGGGTGTCATTCCCGAGAGGGGCACTTGGTGTGCTGTGCAACTACCTGCCTCTGGGTCGGGCTGTTCCCCAGATCAGTGCAGTTGGTTGTTCCTCTGCTGTCACCTGCCATCTGTCCAGAATGTCCTATGACCCTCTGGGCTATGCACTGCTTCCTTCTCAGAAATTGTCCTCTGTGATCGGCTGCTCGTCCTGTGATTGGTGAGGACGTGACGAGCGTGGACCTGGCCTGAGGGAACTCAGCCCCACACTGTGGGTTCTCTCACAGTTCCTTCCTTTACTGATAGTCTACTTGGGCCCAAATGTTTTCTGCGAGGGACCATTCCTCCTTCCTTCATTGCTGCAAGGTAGGCTTAATTATCCCCACTTTGTAGAAGAGGAGAGAAAGGCTCAGAAAGGCCATCCAAGGTCAGACAGTAATAAAGTGGCAAACCCTGGGTTCACCCTCCGGAATGTCTGCCTGATGTAGAGCTTGTGGTGTTGATTTCACTGGCCTTTCCCCCCAACTAGACTCCCTGCTCCCCCCTTGGAGGCTTCATCTTGCGAAGAAATAGCTGGAATAGACAGGGGGTGGAGAGGGATGGGTGGGGGGGCCACTCACTCCTTTAGCAGGATGACATCGCCCAGCACACCAAACATCTGGTAGAGCCCAGAAGCCTCGTTCACACGCCGGATGATGGAGTTGGTCAGCTGTGTGATGGGGAGCTTGGTGGAGGGCCAGGTGACGCCATGGTGGCGGTGCTCCAGGAGCCGGTGGACAGCTCGCACTGAAATGGCCAGAGCAGGAATGGCAGGCTGCTTGTTACCTTTGCTCACCAGGGGAGGTACGGGCCTCACTGCCTCCTTGGTACTCAACACACACTAGTTTGCATAATTCTGTGGGTGGTGAGCAAGTGAGGGGGGAGACCACGGGAGCCTTTAGAGCAGCACCAGTGGATGTTTCCTGGACAGGGCCAGGAGGTCCATATCCACTGCTTTGTGTGCCACATGCTATTCAGCAACACTGCTGATTCTGCCCCTGGTATGAAAGCAGCCAAGATGACAGAGAAAGCAGGGGGCACAGCTGGATTTGGCCACAGGCCAGAGTCCATCCACCTTGCTTTAGGCTATCTGCATGAGTCCCCCACCTTCATGTCACATAAGGACTGTCAAACCAGACACAGGGGCTTCCTTGGAAACCTTTCCCCTTTCACAGGCCCCATTTCTATCAGAGTTGCCCCTAGCGAAGCTTCTGATTGCGCCCTCTCTTTCCCAGCCTAAACTCAAACTGCCCCAAGTTCTGTCTTGAAACACTGTATGTATCTGCTTGAGGACAGCAAAGCCCCTGCTATCTAAAGCAGCGAGCTGGTCCTCTGGATGCCCGTGGCTGCCGCACATGGCTGTGGGACCAGAACACCACACATAGGTACCTGCTCTTCCAAAACTCATCAGCCAAACCCCCAAGTCCAATAAAGGATGTACTCACAGAGCTCACATGAAAGGAAATCCAGTGGCCAATAATAATCTCAGGGTGAGATGCTCAGCCTCACCACAAGGCTGGCTCGCTGAGGAAAACAGTTTTTTTGTTTTTTTTTTTTGAGACAGAGTCTCACTTGTTACCCTTGGTAGAGTGCCATGGCGTCACAGCTCACAGCAACCTCCAACTCCTGGGTTTAAGTGATTCTCTTGCCTCAGCCGCCCAAGTAGCTGGGACTACAGGTGCCTGCCACAATGCCTGGCTATTCTTTTTTTGTTGCAGTTGTGATTGTTGTTTAGCAGGCCCGGTCTGGGTTTGAATCCGCCAGCCTCCAGTATGTGGCTGGCGCTGTAATCACTGTGCTACTGGCACCAAGCCAGAGGAAAAGATTGTTAAAGTGACTTTGCAAAAGCTTTGGTAATTATACAGCTAGACTAGCGTGAGGAGGGTGCTGTAAACAAAGGAAACAATGTATTCAAAGGAATATACGCTTAAGCTGGCCTGCAGGTTTTGGAAAGCGCAGTTTATGTGGAGAAGAGGCCATGAGTGAGACTGGAAGGTGGGCTGCTGCAGCCCTTGCAAAGCCATCAATGCCGCAGAGCTGCTGAGTGAGGAAGGATGAGATTTTTTGTTTCAAGAAAGATTATTTTGGCAGGTACCATGGCGGTTGGCCGGGAAGTCAGAGAGACCCAGTGGCAGGAGGAGCAGTCAGGGGAGACAAAATGGAGATAGGCCAGGGCAACTGGACAGTACTTTAGCAGGGGAATAGGGCAGCTGGTGTGCCCTGCCTCCCCAAAGTGGCAGTCTATACCACTATCTTTACTTTCTGCTATTCTCCTCTGTGTGTTTTTTTGTTTTCCTTGGGACTGTTTCTCACCTGAACAATGAGCAAGGTTCAGGCAGACTTTACTGTGCACATCCGCACGGTCCCTCTCCCTGGCAGGGGCCTTATCACTCTGTGAGCATAGCAATGGGTTGCTGCACATCTGGGACTATTCCCCATGTGACTGAAGCTCAATGCTTAGGTATGAGCTTCAGAGTCAGGTGTGGATTCAAATTCCAACTCTGCCATTCACTGGGTGGTTGACTTTGGGAAAAGTTACTTAACTTCTCTGTGCCCCAGTTTCCTTTAATGGAGTTGAAATAGGAGGATCGGTGCCATGGGCTATTATGAAGATTTAATATGTGAGCTGGGGAGAAAGAACAGGGGGGCCTGAGGAGATGAGAGAGACAGGGCAGCACCTGCCAGGGGAGTGGTACAGTGAAATGATGACATGAACTTCCTTCTAGGGACACACAGCTGTAGAGACACTCTTCATACCTCTGTGTGTGTTTGCATTTTTTTTTTTCTTTTGAGACAGAGTCTCACTCAGTCGCCCTGGGGTAGCATGTTGTGGCATTATAGCTCATAGCAACTTCAAAATCTTGGGCTCAAGTGATTCTCTTGACTTAGCCTCCTGAGTAACTGGGACGATAGGCGCCTGCCACAACGCCTGGCTATTTTTCAGAGACAGTGTCTCTATCTTGCTCAAGCTGGTCTCAAACTTCTGAGCTCAAGCAATCCACTTGCCTCAGTCTCCCAGAATGCTAGGATTACAGTGACCCACCACGCCTGGCCCTGTATGTGGATTCAATCTTCAAATACTTTGGTTTACAGATGGTTAAAACCCTCTGCCCAGCTTCTTTCCCCAACATCACACATGGGGTATAAGTGAGGTCATCTGGAAATCAATGACAAAGTAGGATTCTTTTTCCAGCCAAACAGGAAGGATAATAAAATACAAAAACCAGTAATTTTTTTTTTTGAGACAGAGTCTCAAGCTGTTGCTCTGGGTAACATGCCATGGTGTCACAGCTCACAGCAACCTCCAACTCTTGGGCTTAAGTGATTCTCTTGCCTCAGCCTCCCAAATGACTGGGACTACAGGCACCTGCCACAATGCTTGGCTATTTTTTGGTTGTAATTTTCATTGTGTGGTGGGCCCGGGCTAGATTTGAACTCACCAGCTCTGGTGTATGTGGCTGGCGCCCTAGCTGCTTGGGCTATAGACGCTGAGCTGCAAAAACCAGTATTAAAACAATGTGAGGCATCATAGTAAATACGGAAATGTCAGGATGTGTGATGCGGGATCCTTATGGTTTTCATGGCAAAATTAACTGTCCCATAAAACACCCACCATGCAATAAAGCACCCAAGGTGCCACTATCTGCAGTGGTTGTGAGGCTGCTGGTGGGATCTTTCACTGTTGCCCTACTATTTCCAAAGGCAGGAACAGATTCAGCAGGGGTGGACAGCTGCTTTTCAGGGCTGCCAAAATGGATTCATACACGCACAACAAGAACAGGAGCTGGAGAATAGCCTTCTCGAGCAATAGTCAGCCTGATGGTCAAATAGAACACGGCACTGCCTGCCTTAACCTGCACTCAGGAGGCTGAGGCACGCCCCTCCCCCACATGGAGAAACACGCCATGTGGAGTTCTATGCCTACATTTGTCATGTCCTAGCTTTTATAGTAAAAGAAAATTTTAAACCCACTTTTTAAGTAAAAGAAGAAAAACAAAAGGATGTTAGAAAGAAAAGGTTATTTTGTGCTCTTCTTTGTGTTACTTTTTATTTCCTGAAGTTTCTATAACGAACACATATTATTTTATGGCCCAGTAGGGAAAGATGGGAGCATATTAGAAAAAATAAGGTGGAGTTGAGTCTAATCTCTCTTCTCTGCTGCGAGACCTTGTTGCAGTGATCCCTACACCTATCACCCTGGCCCACCTTGAATAAAGTCTTAAAAAAAAAAGAAAAAAATATGAATGTTGAATGTTTTTGGGTGACAGGTGACTTCCCTTATTGTCTATATTTTCCCAACTAAGTTGCCCTCGGTAGAGTGCTGTGGTGTCACAGGTTACAGCAACCTCCAACTCTTGGGCTTAAGCGATTCTCTTACCTCAGCTTCCCAAGTAGCTGGGACTATAGGCACCTGCCACAACAGCTGGCTAGTTTTTTCTTTGTTGTTATTGTTATTGTTTGGCAGGCCCGGGCCAGGTTTGAACTCGTCAGCCCAGGTGTATGTGACCAGAGCTAGAGCGGCTGAACTATAGTTGCCACCTGTTTTCCTGATTTTTGATGTTCAGCTATAAGCTTGTGATGGCTCCATTCTCTCAGATGGCCTTCCTGTCTATACACCATACAGTACCTTGGACTGGGCTTCAACAAGCTCCACGTCCTTTCCAGAAGGTTAATGATAGGAAAGGGAATGCCTGACATTTATAGAATTCTCTGGAAGCTGAGAAAACCTTGTGGAAGGTATCTTTTGACAAAGATCCTGGGACTTGCAGTTCAATTCCGGTGGCAGTGAGGAAATCACCAAAACTCTGAGCCTCAGTTGTTTCTTCAGAAAAATGGAGATTTCACACCCACCTCCAAGGGCATTGGCAACATCACCAGGTTCACGTGTTCACAGTGCTCAATGCACTGAAGACAGGCAACCTTTGTGGATGCGTTTCTCTCTCCCTTACTTTCTAGTTCCCATTTCTCCTTAAAACACAAAGCCTCAATTTCAGGTTGGAGATTATTCTAGTGCAATAAATAGAATTACATTCTTAAAAGATACATTAGTATTTTATTTGCAAACATTCTCAAGTTAGTCAAAAATTTATACCCTTAGGACTAAGAGTTCTAGAAAAAAACTGATATAATCTGGCGTGGTGGCTCCTGCCTATAATCCCAGCACTCTGGGAGGCTGAGGTGGGCAGATTGCCTGAGTTCATGAGTTCAAGACAAGCCTGAGCTAGAGCTAGACCCTGTCTCTAAGAAAAAAAAAAAATAGCTGGGCATTGTGGTGGGCACCTGTAGTCCCAGCCACTTGGGAGGCTGAGGCAAGAGAATTACTTGAGCCCAGGACCTTGAGGTTGCTACGAGCTATGACCCTACCAGGGGTGACAAAGTGAGACTCTGTCTCAAAAGAAAAGAAAAGAAAAGGGCAGCGCCTGTGGCTCAAAGGAGTAGGGCACCGGGCCCCATATGCCGGAGGTGGCAGTTTCAAACCCAGCCCCGGCCAAAGAAAAAAGAAAGAAAAGAAAACTGATATAATCCAGTTACAATTTTTACTGAAATCTACCAGTATCCAAAGAGTGTATGTGTGCCCAGGAGCTGTCTCATTTAGCCCTGATGACAGTTCCATGATGGTGGACAGTTCACCTTGCTTATATCTCTGATGCTAGGAATGTCACAATAGGGGCTTAAAGCTTCACCTCTAAGACCACCCATCTGCAGAGGAACCCAGGTTAGTGTCCTTCCTGCTTGGTATTCTTGCCAATACAAGGAGCTTAACCTGCACAGCGCTATGCCCGTAACACACCACCCCCAGCTGTATCCGCTTTTGCACTTTATCTGATACCTTTCTAGACATACTCTCAGACCACTTGTCATCTACCCCAGATAGGGAATATGTGGCAATCAACTACTGAGCAACTACTTAGCAATCTTTCGCTGCTTCTGGAAATTTGGAGTGTGTTTCCAAGCCCTGAGAATAGCAATGATGGTCCTGTCTGGGGACTGCAGCCCTCTCAGGTGGGCTCACCTGTGTATCGGAATCCGTGAATGAAGCCTCCGGCAGATTTCCTATAGTCCACTGAGTGGCTGGCGGTACCCAGGATAAAGAGACCCCGGCTTCCTCTGGACTCGTAGTTAGCTCGTGTAAGTGGGTATTTCATGTCCAGTGGATTCCCTGAGTTGAGTCTGAGAGACCTGTATGGAAAGGGCTGTTAGTAAAACCAGCTGCTGTGCATGAAGTACTTATCCTAAGTCTGGGACTAAGTGGCTTATATTCCTCATCACCATGACCCAAGGAGGTGAGTGTAAGCATCTCCTTGCAACAGATAAAGCAAACTGAGGCTCAGGGCAAGGACATGGTGGGACAGAGCCAGGATCTAAGCCTGAGTCAAGGCTGGATTCTGAACTAAGACCTAGTTCTGCTGTCACCTGATGAGGGAAAAAAGCTCTGAACAGGCCTACCAACTTTTCCTTGTTCTCTTATGCCCTGGTCGGAAGATAAGTGAAAGGATGGGTTTTTTTTTTTTTCTTCTTCTTTAAAGAGGCAGCATCAAAAAAATAAATAAACAAAAGTAAAGAGGCAGGGTCTTAGTTTGTCACCCAGGCCGAGTACAGCAATGCAGTCACAGCTCACTGCAACTCACTGGGGAAAGTGATCCTCCTGGCTTGGCCATCTAAGCATCTGGGACTACAGATGCATGCCACCAAGCCTGGTTAATTACCAAAATTTGGTGGGGCCCAAATGTGGTGGCTCATGCCTATAATGTTAGCACTCTGGGAGGCAGAGGCAGGAGGATTCCTTGAGCTTAGGAGTTTGAGACCAGCTTGAACAACAGAGAGATCTCATCTCGACTAAAAATAGGAAAATTAGCTGGGCACTATGGCAGGCGCCTGTAGTCCCAGCTACTCAGAAGGCTGATGAAGGATTGCTTGAGCCCAGGAGTTTGAGGTTGCTGTGAGTCTCACTATGTTTCCCAGGCTAGTCCTGAACTCTTGACTTCAAGTGATCTTCCCACCTTGACCTCCCAAAGCTCTGGGATTACAGGTGTGAGCTTGATATCAAAGCATGATGGCTTCTTTTGTTTATCCTATCTGTTTTTGAAGAATTTCAGATTAACTTGAGGGTACAAACCATGAGGTTATATAATGTACACATGACAGGTAAAATTCAGAGTTGTAGACTAGGCATGGTGGCACCTGTCTGTAATCCTAGCACTCTGGGAGGTCAAGCGGATGGATAGCTTGAGCTGAGGAGTTCAGGACCAACCTGAACAAGAGTGAGACCCTGTCTGAAAAAAAAATTCAGAGTTGTAGTTGTGTTCTATACCCAGGGAGTAGCACTTTCTTTTATTATTAATCATGACAATAACCATATGAGGAATAAATTATTAATCCCATTTTAGAGATGAAGAAACTGGGGCATATTATTGTTACAAACTTTCCCAGAGTTCGCAGATTTGGTAAGTGGAGCAGCTCAGGCGGCCCTGGCACCTGTGCTCTGAGCTGCTGTGCTGCCCTGCCTTCCAGCAAATTCGCCTCCATACTCTGCCTGCCGGCTGTCCCATCTCACAGGTCGAGGCTCCTGAAGCAGATGAAGACCTGTTGGTGTTGCCCAGTACAGAGGGCCTCAGGGCCACCTGGGACCCTCAATAGACAGAGAGCTTATGTCCTAAGAGGGAGACCAGGCAGCACCCACAGGCTCTTAGGGTACTGTCTTAAAAGCCCTGATGCTGGCCTACTGAATGGCCACTCTGCTCCCCCCTGGAGGGGTTAGAAGGGGTTTGCTCCTCCCCCATTTGGACTCACTTATTGAAAATGGAGAAGTCAAAGTTCCAGCCCAGGCAACGGATGACCCGGTCATAGGCCACACGCATGGCAAAGTTGTCGCTGTTGTCCTGGGGGAGGGTGATGGAGTCGGCACTCTGGCTGGTGTTGTTTTCCTCCAGGAAGAATTTCAAAGTGACGTGAAACTTGCCTTCATGGTCCTTTAGGATGGCCAGGTCTTTCAGGTCAGACTCGAGCAGCCCGTCCAGGGACTTCAGCTGGTAGGTGTCCAGCAGGCCATTGTTGATGGCTCTAGGGCCCAAAGAGAATCTAAGGAGCAAGGCTCAGAGTCCAGCTTGGGTCAGGGAAGGCTTTAGGGGAGGGTCTCCCCATATGTGGGGCTTATGGTGGAGTACACAAGCAGAGGGGTGGCATACCTGAGGTCTCCAACGTAGTGGGTGGCCCAGGACAGCCGAACCCGGGAGCGGCTCAGCATGTGGACGAAGTTTGTGACGCCCAAGATGTTCTCTGCCGTCTCAAAGGCTGAGTTCCCACGGCCCAGGATCAGCACATTCTGACCCACAAAGTCCTCTGGGTCCACAGACACAGATTCATAACCCTCCACGTACTCAGAGCCAGGGAAGTTAACTTGGTTGGGGACTGACAAACCAGTGGCTACAAGAAGGACACTGCAGGTGGGGACAGAGGAAAGATGGCTTAATTTCTTAGCTATAAGACCACCAAGTGAAAATCATTCTCTAGACCCATCCAACACACTCTCCTAAAAGAAAAGAGGACATTCATTTATTCATCTCTTTACTGACTATCCCAGTGTACCCCAGGTACCGCACCCTTGCCTCTCACTGACCTTGCAGTCCAGTGGTTTCACATTTTTCTCAGCCCTATACTAGGCATTAATAATGCTTCCCCACTCAGGTGAAGGTGACAGTATGAGAAATTGAGTAATTCACTTATCTTTGAACACAGCAATCAGATCAAGCTTCATCCTTGGTGATGGAAATGAACCCTAATGTTCTACTTTTCCTTTTATGACTTGTCCAGCAGATGCAAATATCTACTGCGCAGTAATTCTGTCCCAGGCCCTGTGCTAAGCATTATGTTTACATCATGTACTCCTCAAAGCAACCTTGAGTTGGTGTTACATGCCTGCTTTCCACGGTCCATGGCCAAAGCCCGATAGCTCCTCAGGGGAGCAGAGCCAGAATCCAAACACAGATAAGCTTGATTCCAAAGTCCTGCTCTTTATATTGGTGGGGATTATGATTTAGTGGTGGGAAGCTGGGGAGTTGGATCCTACCAGCCTGCAGAAGAACAACTTGACCACAGGGTAGTATAAAAAAAAAATTGATCTTTGTTCTCTGACCCTTGTCTGCTCTGCTCCACAGTAGCACAGCTGCCTAAAATGCATGAGTACAAGTTGGAGTAACCATTCTTTCCCTGGGCTGTAACAGGCAAGGCCACAGCTGGTCTCGGGTAATAGGCATGAGAAGATCAACTCTGGCTGAGTATCTGCCTGGAGCTAGCTGCCAGGCTACCAGCCAGGAAGAGAGAGGCAGTCTGGTGCAGCAGAAAGAACACAGACTTTGGAGTCCAGCAGAAATGACCTCAAATCGTAGCTACACCAGTTACTGAACTTCTCTGAGCCTCAGTTCTTCATCTGTTAAACAAGGATCAGTGAACCTCTCCCACAAGGTCCTTGTGTGAAGATTATCGAAGTTTGGGGCTATCTCCCAAGCCAAAGAAATCTAAATCTGACAACTGGAGGTATCACTTCAGGAGCCTCCCACACTACTTCAGTTCTGAAATCCCAGGCGGGGCCCCTGGGATTCTTGCTGGACCCTTGACCCCTTGATTATACCTTGGTGAACACTAGTTCCAAGAGATGCTCTATGTAAAGAGTTTTGTGGGAACATAAGCTGGGTTCATGTTTAATACTTTACCTGATGCTGGAACATCACAGTGAAAATGAACATAGTAAAGACTGAAAGTCCTGGGGGGTAAAATTGTTAGAATTTTCCAAACATACATATTTGATGACAGTCTTTCTAAGATACCTTTGGGAAATGATGGCTGATGAATTTCTTAGTATGGAATTTCAGTGAGAGCAGTAGCAAACATACGTCATTTTCCCCATTCCTCCCACACCTACTGGCCTGCAAGGTGTATTTTGCTTGGGAGAAGCTCCGGCTTGGGCAGGTGAGCTGCGGCAATAGCGCCTTACCTGCACTGGTAAGCCTGGCCCTTCTGGTCGGTCAGGATGAAGTAGTGGCCATTCCAGGCCTGTCGATCTCTGTCCAGAGTGACGTGGGTAATGGTGGTGTTGTATAGCACGTGCAGCCCCAGCCTTTCTGCGAAGTCGCCCAGGTAGCGCACCATGTCGCGGGCATCGGGGAAATAGGCCCGCGAGTAGTGTCTGAAGAGCAGCCGGGGGTCATGGCTGAGCAGAGAGTTCCAGTCGTGGCGGAGGTTGAACTCGGCATTGACCTTGCCGGTGAACCGCTTGTTGATGCTGATGAGCTTGTGGTGCCGGGGGTAGCGCGTGAAGAAACTGCCAGGGCCCGCGGCGCGTTCAAACACCGTGTAGTCGCGCTCAGCTCGCTGCAAGAAGTAAGCCATCTGCAGACCTGCGGGCCCAGCGCCCAGGACGCAGTAGTCCCGGTGCAGGGGTGCCGAGGGCTTGGCGGGGCGCGCGGATAGCGCTGGGTGCAGGGCGATGGCGAGCAGCAGCCCCGGGGGACCCCACAGCGGGGCGGCGGCGGAGAGGCCCATCCTGCGGCAGACCACAGGGTGAGGCCTCGCACCTGGACGCCGCGAGCCACAGCAAATAGGCGGGAGCTTGCCTGAGCGCTCACCGCAGTCTGCAGCAGAGCCAGGACCAGAACCTATGGACCCCGGAGCTCATTTGCCCCAACTCCATCTCACCCGGGTGGGCGGGGGTTGGGGAGCGCACAGGCGTCCCAAACCCCATCATCTCATTTCCTTTGGGGGTCTCCCTTCGCAGAGGCACCAAGTCCCTTCTTATTACCATGGTGACCTCCACTCTGGTGAAGGAGAGGGTGTTCTCTAATTTCCCCCCAATTTGAAGGATACCCAATGCTCCTCGCCACGCCCCCGCCCGCGGCGCGAGCCTGAAGGAGGTGTGGCCTGCATGCCTGGCCCCGCCCCACCAGGTCCCGCGTTCCCCAGCCTCTCCCGCCACGTGACAAAGATGCCCTTGCACACCTGCCGCCCGCCCACCGCCGCCGCGCACTCGGCAGCCGGCTGACTGCGCCTGCGCGGTGCCCACGGCCTTCCCCGCCGCCGGCCGGCCCCTCGGTAGAGCCTCCTTGGTGCTCCGACCGCAGCCCGCCGCCGAGTGAGGCCGCGCTCGGCTCGTTGGCACCCCGGCAGCGGCCCCGCCCCACCCGCGCGGGCCGGGGGCGGGGGGCGGGTCACGTGCGCGGCGCGCGGCACGCCGGGACCTGCCCGCGGGCTTGGCTCCGGGCCGGGACGCGGGCTCCGAGTGCACGTGCTGCGGGGGCGGCGGGGCCTGGGGTGGTGCGCTCCTGCGAGGTGGAGGTGCTGGAGGGCAGGCCGGGGAGCCGGCATGGACTCTGCTTTTAAACTGTGCCTCTCCGCGTGTGAGGGAGGGGAGCACGGAATTTTTCGAGACAATCTCAGATTTTATAGTCCCCTATTTATGTAGCCACACACTAACACTAGTTGGCCCACTCGGTTTTGTGGGACTGAAAACGAGGGTGGTGAAGCCAGGACAGATAAACCAATTATTAATAACGAGTGTTTGCTACAGTGATTTAGTGTTTACTAAGTAACAAACGCCACTGACTTGATCTTTCTCCCACGAGGAGTGGGTGAGGGATACTGTTACCAAATAGCTGTAGCTGACTAGTCAGATGGAGGCATGGGGTGAAGTGATTTAAGAGCATAGAAGAAAGGGAGCCTAGGCTGGGTGAGGTGGCTCAGGCCTGTAATCCTAGCATTCTGGGAGGCTGAGGCGGGAGGCTCGCTTGAGCTCAAGAGTTTGAGACCAGACTGAGCAAGAGCTAGACCCCGTCTCCATTAAAAATAGAAAAACTAGCTGGGTGTTGTGTTGGCAGCTGTAGTCCCAGCTACTTGGGGGGCTGAGGCAGGATTGCTTTAGCCCAGGAATTTGAGGTTACTGAGAGCCTTGGCACTCTACCAGGGGCGACAAAGTGAGACTGTCTCAAAACAAAACAAACCAACCACGGGGGCCTGGAATTAAAACTCAGTGGAGGCAACATGAATAGTGAGAGGAAGATGGTAAACTGGATCAAGACTGGTGTTCCAGTAGTGGCATGTGGACCTTGCATGAGAGATACGTGGCTAGAACATTTATGGGAGAAGTACAGGAACATTCAACAGGTGTCACAGAATCCAGTGAAATGTGCCAAAGCTGCTGCTGCTTCTTTTTTTTTTTTCCAAGACAGAGCCTTAAGCTGTCACCCTGGGTAGAGTGCTGTAGCATCACAGCTCACAGCTACCTCAAACTCCTGGGCTCACGCGATTCTGTCTCCGCCTCCCAAGTAGCTGGGACTACAGGCGCCCACCACAACGCCCATCTATTTTTTGGTTGCAGCCGTCATTGATGTTTGCCCGGAGGGGCTGGATTCAAACCTAGCCCCTTGAGCCACAGGCACAGAGCCGAGCCAAAGCTTGAGGGCAGAACATTGTGGTCTCACAACTTTGCATGGCTGGGGCTTCTCATTAAAGATTGTAGCTGGGAACTTTAAGAAAACTTCCCTGACCCTTCAGGCCAAAGTACTAAGAAATGCTATTTATGTTTTTGTCACACCCTGCACCAACAATAAAGCTCCATTTGAGCAGCAATTGTCCAGTATCTGGCCTATGAGAGTTCCTTGGTAAACATTTTCCCTGCTGCCCAGTATGACCTGCAGGAAAGTAAGCATTCCTTGAACAAGCATCAGAACCAGAGGGGTGGGTTCAGTCAAAAGGCCACATTTAAGGATCCAGAAGGCCACATGTGGCCTCAAAGCCTCAGGGTACGAAGATTATCAAAATCGGTACTGGCAAATACTTAAAATAGTTGGCAGTCTTATTTGTGAATACAGTAGTGGGAAATCAGACAGGACTGGTAAAGTGTGGCAGAGCCCTGAGACCAGGCTGAATGTATTTAGATTATAGACAATAGAATGCTGTTGGGTCTTGATTCTCAGTCAACTTGGCAGCCCATGCAGGATAAAAGCAGTGGAAGAGAATCCACAATTATTTTTAGAGAATGAGCCTGAAGTCACTTCCAGTTGCAGTCAAACCTGTTAGACTGGGCCATGGGCTTGCCAGAAGTGATTTGGTGAACATTGCTCCCAATGCAAGCCCCTACTACTGGCCACACACTTTAATGTGGATTTTTAAATACTATCTACGTAGAAAACTCCCCAAGCACATTTTCTGCTCTTTCTAGTACCTGACAAAAGCTCAAAGGAATTTGCTTGGTCTCCGAGGCTCAATTGGTTTGATTGAATCTGTAACATTAGGAATGTTTCTCAGAAGCTGAGCCCGCTTCCTCATCTATATGATGGTATTACTCCCACTGGCATTAAAGTTCAGTATGAGGCTCAGATATTAATAGAAAACTTAGTGTACTTGTACCCTGTACTTGGCACGGTTACTTCATAAGGTGTCCATTTATAAAAGTTTACACATCCTGAACATCTGTCATCTTATGACATTTTGCTTTGTGGGCAAAATGGCTTGAGAGATTCTGTCACTTGCCCAAGCCAAACTTGTGCACAATTTACAATGTTGCCACCCAGTGGAACATCCACTGAGCTCTTCTGAGGCAGTCTTCCTTAGGAACAGAACCTCCACCTTGTCATGACTACTTCACACTTTACAAGTCCTTTGTGTCCCACTGTTTAGAAACAGTGACCTCTCTAATGTCAACACACAGCCAGCATGTATCATGTTTGTGGAAATGGACTTTTTATGGGGACCTCCACAGGTACCTCACAAATGACAATACTACCCATGAAAGGATAATTTTGGGCTGGGCACAGTGACTCACGGCTGTAATCCTAGCACTCTGGGAGGCTGGGGCAGGTGAATCACTTAAGCTCCAGAGATTGAGATCAGCCTGAGCAAGAGGGAGACCCCCATCTCTAACAACCAGGTGTTGTGGGCTCTAGCTAGTAGCTCTAGCTACTCGGGAGCGTAGAGCAAGAGGAGTGCTTGAGCCCAAGAGTTTGAAGTTGCTGTGAGCTATGACACCATAGCACTCTACCCAGGGTGATGTAGTGAGACTCTGGCTTAAAAAAAAAAAAAAAAAGAAGAAGAAGAAAAAAAGAAAGAAGAATTAGGGCATCCATCCACATAAAAAGAATATAAAACTAATGATGCTCAAGAATAAATGATGAAACCCAGGTAGAAATTGCTGAACTTCATCCCCCCTCTCCCAAAGGCTGCTTGGAGGAAGAAAGACTGTAAACACATATGGTCAAGGAAAAAGATTGTTCTGAACAGACTTATACTTTATTTCATCTGTCAAACATTGGAGAATAGTCAAAACACTCCAAAGCCCTTCTGGGCTCCACATCACTGTTTTAAGTTTCTTCCTCTGAAAGACACAAAAAATGTTAAGAGAAATGAGCTTTGTTGTATGTGAATTTTCAACACCTCCACTCACATGTTATGCTTTCTAGATCCTTACAGAGCAGACAGATATCTCCCTCAGTCACAACTGGTGAAGTGGAAGAGAGAGCCTTCAGTGACTTCACTGCCTTTCTCCGGATGGTTCTGCCTCCACCTAGCCACTTTTCTAAGAGACCACCCCCACCACCTCTTTCTGTGATCCAAAGCCTCTGGAAGCTCTTGGAGCCAAAGTGAATGTTTCCCCAAACCTAAGTATTAGGGAATTCTCAGAAAGTCTTACAAATTAGGGATGCCGGTGGCTATGGAACTTGCTCCCATGCTAGCCTGCAGACCACTTTAGACAAGAGGCTTGTTACGTACCTTCTTCTTCCTCTTCTTCCTCCTCCTCCTCCTCATCATCTTCATCAGAGCTAAAGGTACCATCAGGCAGGCTGTAGACACGGATGACCTGCTTGTTGGGATCCTTGAGGATGAGGTATTTGCCTTCCTCCAGCTTCATGCAGATGTCGATGACGCAGCGCAGAATGCCCCAGGCGTTCTCCACGCTTAGGTTGATCTGGCTGGCAAACTCATTGGGCTTGAACTGTTGGGTGCCCAGGATGACGTGGCGTGAAGAGTCTTTCACGTGGTATCGAGATACATAACTAGTGGGAGGAAAGGACATCAGTGGTTGGAGCAGAGAGACAGCAACACTTAGGGTCAAATGTCAACTAAACGGTGACGCTTAGTCTGCTGCTACTCCCAAGGGAAAAGGGAGGCGAAGGCTTGTCCAGACGGATCAGCTCACTATTCAGGATAGTAATCTCACCCGAGCTTGAGGTACTCAGATCCAGCCAGCAAAGCACAGCAGGTCCATCGGGCCAGCTTGTAGCTGTTATTCTTTAGCTCGGTGGCAATGACGGCTCCTCGCTGGGAGTCTAGCTTCTGACGCCAGTCAACACCGTTACAGTGCTGCAGGAGGAAAGCCCTGGTTACAGGAGTGGAGACAGGTTCCCAATGCCCGTGGGACCTCCTCTGGCAGAGAAGGAACTCCCTGGTCTGCCTCATTAAAAAGTGGATGCACATGCACTATGGTTGCTACTATGTAAGGGACAAAGACACCCGCCTCCCTTTGCATAGAGAGTCAGAGAGTGAGTTATAATTCCTCCTTTAAGAACTCACCTAGATGGAGACAGATAGATGGACACACTCATATCAGAAATAAGTGCCACAAACGGCAGAGGCAAGTGTTTGCTATGTGTTGTATGGTAAGGAAGAGCTTCACAGAGTACATGTGACAACTAACTAAGAGGGGAGCAAAGACAGAAGAGAAAGGTAGAAACAAAAGGCATGCTGGAGTGGGAAAAGGACAAGCCAGCCTTGGGTGGGGCAAGGTCTGCAGAGGGCCAGGAGCTCAGAACCTGATGTTTTACACCCACCCTCCTGAAAGAGACCCCAGAGAGATCATCTTCTTTAATCACCTCATTTATAGAAGTCACTCGTGATAATGAAGTCAAAAGTCGTATGACAGAGGTTGCCAACCCTAAGCCAAAAGAAATACTCAAGAATTCCTTTTTTTGGCTCAGCGCCTGTGGCTCAACGGGCTAAGGCGCCAGCCACATACACCTAAGCTGGCGGGTTAGAATCCAGCCCGGGCCCACCAAACAATGATGGCTGCAACCAAAAAATATCCAGGCATTGTGGCGGGTGCCTGTAGTCCCAACTCCTTGGGAGGCGGAGGCAGGAGACTCGCTTAAGCTCAGGAACTGGAGGTTGTTGTGAGCTGTGATGCCATGGCACTCTACCCAGGGTGACAGAGCCTCAAGCACCCGCCACAATGCTCAGCTATTTTTTGGTTGCAGTTTTGTTGCTTGGCAGGCCCGGGTTGGATTCAAACCCACCAGCTCTGGTGTATGTGGCAGGCACTGAGCCAATTCCTTTTTTTTTTTTTTTTGGAGAGAGTTTCACTTTGTCACCCTCAGTAGAATGCCATGGCGTCACAACTCACAGCAACCTCCAATTCTTGGGCTTAAGTGATTCTCTTGCCTCGGCCTCCAAGTAGCTGGGACTACAGGTGCCCGCCACAACGCCTGGATATTTTTTTGTAGTGTCATTGTTGTTTAGCAGGCCTGGGCTGGGTTTAAACTCACCAGCCCTGGTGTATGTGGTCGGCACCCTAACTGCTGAGCTATAGGCGCCAAGCCAAGAATTCCTTTTATTGGCCAGGCATGGTGGGTCACGCCTATAATCCTAGCACTCTGGGAGGCTGAGGCAGGTGGGTATCTTGAGCTCACGTGCTTACTCTTGCTCTGAGCAAGAGTTAAGACCCTGTCTCTTCTAAAAATGAAAAACTGAGCTGGGCGCGGTGGCTCACGCCTATAATATCCCAGCACCGTGGGAGGCTGAGGAGGGAGAATTGCTTGAGCTAAGGAGTTCGAGACTTGCCTGAGCGAGAGTGAGACCCCAACTCCTAAAAAAAAAAAAAAAAAAATGAAAAAACCCAGCCGAGCACTGTGGTGAGTACCTGGAATCCCAGCGGCTTCTGGAGGCTGAGGCAATGGAGTCTGAGGTTGTAGTGAGCTATGACTTCATTGCACTCTGCTCAGGGCATAGGGTGGGACTCTTTCAAAAACAAAACAAACTCGAGGCAAGAGGACTGCTGGAGCCCAAGTGTTGGAGGTTGCTGTGAGCTATGACAGCATGACACTCTACCCCTCCAAAAAATTCAAACCACATGGTATTAATAGTATTCTGATAGTGACTTGTGTTTCTCTTAACAACTAAAAACATCCTGTTTTACCATCTGTGAGGTGTCACATTTTTTTTTTTTTTTTTTTTAAATCAAATCATAGCTATGTACATTAATTCAATCCGGGGGTACGATGTGCTAGTTTTATATACAATGTGAAATATTTTCACCGAACTGGTTAACATAGCCTTCATGACATTTTCTTAGTTACTGTATTCAGATATTTTTATTCTGCATTTAGTAAGTTTCACCTGTACCCTCATAGTTTTTTGTTGTTGTTGCAGTTTGTCCAGGGCTGGGTTTGAACCCACCACCCTTGGTATACGGGGTCGGCGCCCTGCCCACTGAGCCACAGGCGCTGCCCTCATTGTTTTTTATTTTGTTAGAGATGGGGTCTTAATATGTTGCCCAGAATAGACTTGAACTTCTGGGTTTAAGTGATCCTCCCTCCTCAGGCCCCTATGGTCATATAGCTAGGACTACAGGTGTATACTGCCATGTGTGCCATTTTAAGAGCCCTTCCACCAATCTGCATTGCATAAGGGATGCACTTATGGACAACTGATTGGTAGAGATGAATTAAATTTTGGGGTAGTGGTACAGACAGGTCAGTTAGGAGACAAATGCGAACAGGCACAATGAATTGAGTCCTAAACTAGGAGATGATGTCAGGGAAACCCAAACTGAGTTAGAAGATGGATTGTACCTGACAGCAAAATGGAATAGCACAGAGGAGAGACAGAGATGTTTGCAGCTCTGAGCCTGAGTGAGCGGGAGAAGACAAGTTGATGGTGGCTAAGCCAGAGGCAACAACAGGAATGGGGACACTGGAAGGGGAAGGTGTTTTAGCCAAAAAACAAAGGGAAGCACGTCAGAGTAGATTTTAGATTTGTGAGTCAGGAACAAGGACGTCATCACACAACTGGCAGGAACTCAACTCTGCCAACAACTAGAGTGAGCCTGGAAGTAGATTTTTTCCCTAGAGTCTCCAAGTGAGAACTCAGTTCACTGACACCTTGATTTCAACCATGTGAAACCCTCAACAGAGAACCAAGTTGCATTGTGCTGGACTTCTGATCTACAGAGCTATAAGCTAGTTAAGTGTTGTTGTTTCGAGCTACTAAGTTTTTGTTAATTTGTTACGGAGCAAAAGAAACAAATATAAGGCTATACCAAGAAGTACTTGAGGCAAAGACTGCTGTGTAGGGAACTGACCCCTAGGAGAAGGCTCCATTGGAGGTGAAAAAAGAGGCCAAGTATGGTGGCTCACACCTGCAATCCCAGTGTTTTGGGAGGCTGAGAATCACTTGAGGCTGGGAGTTCAAGACTAGCCTGAGCAACACAGTGAGACCCTGTGTCTACAGAAAAAGGGGGGAGGGGAGCCAGGAAAGACAACACATGAAGGGAGCAGAAAAATGTACAATTTTAGAGTAGCAGCACTGAAGTCAAAGCCACATAAGAGTTGCAATGTCGAATGCTACAGGAGCTCACTGTGGAAAAGTCCAAGAAAAGGCTGTTGGTCCCAGAGCCAGGCCTGCAGCAAACCTTCCAGTATGCTCTTTCAGCCCATGATAGGGTATAAGGAGTCCTGGGGGACAGAGGGGCGTGGAATCAGCAGCAGCCTGTGTTGCTCCCTTGGCTCTAGGCAGGCAGCATGAACAGTCACCTGGACTCCTCCCAGAGACCTGTCCAACATGGGCCTGGCCTCAGAGCTGTGCTGCCCACTGTGCATCCTCTGCTTTCCACACCAGCACTGGGGCACTGCCACCACTCCGATTAAGATACGGCACACAAGCCTGGGTAGCCCGACCAAGAACAGCCCAAAGATCATGGAACATGAGGGAGAATGAAAGGAGGAAACATAGAGGAAGCGTGTTTCTATCAAGGTGCCTCTGAAGAATCAATTCTGAGCTAGATCATAGAATCTGAGTTCAGTAAGTGAATGACTTGGAAAAAGGAATCAAAAGATTCAAGAGTGGCGCAGTAAATCAAAGAAGAGGTCAAAATGCAGAGTTGTCAGGCTTACAGAAAAATGGCCAGCCCAGATAACGAGATCAAAATCAGATGCTTGCAGAAAGCAGATGCCAATAGGAGGTCAGAACAGAGAGGAAGACAGTACTGGAAGAATGGAGTTACTGGTTCCTTTGTTGTGAAATACACAAAAAAGTTCTTAAAACTTTTTTTTTGAGACAGAGCCTCAAGCTGTCGCCCTGGGTAGAGTGTCGTGGCATTATAGCTCACAGCAACCTCCAATTCCTGGGCTCAAGCAAGTCTCCTGCCTCTGCCTCCCAAGTAGCTGGTACTATAGGCACCTGCCA
>CAUYON010025875.1:0-20982 GCA_963573935.1 Arctocebus calabarensis | reverse complement strand
AGGGTGAGATCACAAGTGTGGTACATATTTGAAGGGTCAGGAGAAAACTTCTAAATACGGATCAAAAATGTTTTCACATAGTAAATGAGAAAATCTCATGAATGTTATGTCAATCAGGTTGATAAAACTATCTCAGATTGTTTGCGAAGCCCGCACACTGTACCCCATGATTGAACTAATGTACACAGCTATGATTTAATAAAAAAAACAACAACATAGGATTAAAAAGCAACCCAGGCATATTAAAAATATGGTTATCAAAATATCAAAAGATTTGTAGTAAGATACATATCATAATACATGTGTGTATACATATCTGTGTCTATTTATACATGTTTTTTATTAGTGCATTATGTAACAACTATCAGCAGGATTAATAGTCTTAAATTCAAAGTTGTGATGAATATAATAATTGGGGATATCTGTAATAAGTGTTATGTGATCTAAAAAATTGTTGATTTCTACTGGTGACAAAAATCACAGGTACTACTAATATGTTTTTGGTTTGCTGCCTGCATTTTTAATTGAAGTTAATGCTAAAGTAAAGAAAATGTTAGGGAAAATATATAAGTAACTTCTTCCTATGAAAAAGTACATGGACCCCCTGAATTTTATCCATAGACTCTTGAGATGAGCACTCCTATGCGTTTGTTGACCCATGTGTGTACATAGTTACCAATTTGTTTGCAGATAGGAATTAATCTTCTAGGTCAATTTTCATATGTCTTGTTCAAGGGAAATTTTTGTTTGAAAGACTTAGGTATTTTAGATTTAAGGTAATTTGAGTGCATTAGCCAACCCCTGTGGAGAGTCATTGAGGAGAAATCACTTTCTCTCTCTGTAAAAACATGATCCTTGCTACCCTATCTTCAGCCACAATAGCGGTCAGTATGTATTGGTTATAATTCCCCAGTGTTTTAATTTTGGTTTAGATGTCTTAGTCAGAAGGGACTTAATTTGTAAGACTCATTATCTGCAGATGATTTTATGAGAAAGATTGTGGGAATTTCATAAACTGTTTTGCTAATGTTATAAGGAAACTAAGAGGTGTGGATTCCATTCTCACATTGTGTTGATGAGAACATGAGACCCAGAAGGAGAAAGAGAGTGGCTTTACTTCTGCATAACAATTTTCTTCAAGACTTAGCAGCTTAAATAAAAAAATTACCTTAATATTCTCACAATTTTGTGGGGTAGGAATTCAGGCAGGGCCTAGCAGGGCAATTCTTTTAGTCTGCACAGCATTGACTGAGATCACTTTAATATTTGAGTGGAGGATGGACTTGTCTAGCGAGCCCAAGATAGCATCATGCTATGTGGCAGCTTATGAAGGGCTGCCACATAGCGTGTGAAGGGCTGGGCTCAGCTGAAACTGTCAACTGGAGAGTCCCATGAGTCCTCTCCTGCAGGGTAGTTCGCACCTCCCAGAGTGTTTCAGGAGGCCCAGGTGGAAGGTTCAAGGCTTTGTAATATTTACTCTCAAAAACTGCAGTATTTTTGTTGGGATTCTACTGTATTTTATGGGTCGAGAAGTCCACAAGGCCATCTCAGAATAGAAGGGAGGAATATATTAGGCTCCATCTTTCAAGGGAAGGCATGTCAAAAGAATCATGATCATCTTCCACCCATCACAGTAACATTCTGGTCAAAAATTATATTTCCCTCACCTAGAAATACATTTATCACCTGCTAAGAACCTGAAAATTCTCATCCTGTTCTAGCATCAGGTTGAAGCTGCAGTCACGGATCTTGTTAATCTAAGTGTCTAAGCTTGTGAGGTTCCCAGGTATGATCCTTTGAGTATGGATCCTCTTGATCTGAAGATACATATGTGAAGTAAAGGGACAAGTTATCTGCCCCTTACACTGCCAGAATATATCAGTGATTCATGGGTAGGATACATATAAGAGACAATGGAAAATGGAAGGCAAATAGCAGTCACAGGTCCAGACCAGTTTTGAAATGCAGCCAATTCTGAAATGCACTTGAGCACATGTTGACACTTGATTATGCCCAGTCTTCCTCTCTGGGAAGGATTCTTCATAGCTCCTATACTTGCTCTTTGGGCTCTTGGTTCTACCCTGTGAGTAATTTTTTCTTTTACATAAGAAATCACCCATGTCTGCGGCTGCGTAGTTTTCTTAGTCTGCTTCCTGCCTAATGTAAATTGTGAGTACAAAAGTCTCTTTCCATTTGACATTCTCCCCACCTAGATACTGTGCTTCCATAATACAGTTCTCTTAGAAAGCTTTATGAGCTTCCTAGGAATCTTTTTTATTTTTTAGGGGGCATTAATTCCATTAGATAAAAGTCACTCACAGTCTTTCTTATAAGCTTCTCTCTGGTTTCTCGTAACAGAGGGTGCTGTGGGACAAAGTCTTCAAGATTCTTAAATCCTTTTTGTATAGATGAAAGTTTTTGGGCTCGGCACCTGTGGCTCAGCGGGCTAAGGCGCCAGTCACGTACACCTGAGCTGGTGGGTTCGAATCCAGCCCGGCCTGCCAAACAACGACAACTACAATAAAAAAAAAAAAAAGAAAGTTTTTAGTGTTTTTACCTGTAGGAGTCTTAAAGGCCCTCTGCCTTACCAAAGAGGGTCTACTATGCATATCCGTAAGATTCTTAGAAGCTCTACTAGGCATACCCTTAAATCTTTCTGAATTTCAACACAGATCTTACAGTAGCATCCTTAAGATCTTAACCTTGAGACCATTTTTTTACTCTGGGATCATGTCACCATCCAGATAAACTGGGAATTGAACATATTTTTGTTTTTGAACCCAATAAGTCCCTGGAAATGTAATTTCTTCTAAATTCTGCTCCAAAGTTGTACATATTCTTGCTGAATGATATTTTTCTCTATTGGGACTTTATCACATATAGTTAAAGAAACTACTGGTAACTTTTGAAATTCTCCCTGGAACTGTCTTTAGCCAGATCTAACAGTTCATTACGCACATTTTCTATTTTCTACTTTACTACAGGAAACAGTTTCACTGAACTTTCCCCCAATCAGTCATGTTTCCAGCCTTCGAAAATGTTTTATTTTTTTCCCCCACTGTCCTTTGAGACTTTACCAATAGTCTACTTGAGGTTCTTTTACTTTTCACCAAATCTTTGCCTTCAAAGTCAATGTTATCTTCTTTAGGGTAATTAACACTTAAGAAGGGTAATCACATTAGCACTGCATTTCCCGGTATACAAGTTACTCTAAAATTTAGTGACTTAAAACAGCAAACATTTTATTATATTTTTCCAATCTTCTTCAGAAATTTAAGGAAAGCTCAGGTGGGTTATTCTTCTATTCCATGTGATGTCAACTGGGTCACCCAATTCAGCTGACAGAGGGGCTGGTCCAGAGAGGCTAAGACGTACTTACTCAAGCTGTTCAGTGGAATGGTTCAGATTAGACACAGATTTTCTAGGTTTTACTAAAGATATGTTTTTAGATGAGATGGTCATATCTGTCTATTGCAGGAAAATTTCTTAAGCTTTTATTCAAATTTTTAGGAGGGAAGGAAGGAGGAGGTTTCCTTGATGAGCAGGGAATCATTCTTGTCATCTTTCAATCTGTGTGTGTCTATCCCATGAGCTCTTCTGGGTGGTCATGCTTCTTGTATGCTGATAACATACATGGAAATACTACTTAAACATGATTCTTTTTCTCTTTAGCTCATTCTTACTCAGGGATAAGACATTCAATTATAACTTATGTATAATTCACTAAACTCAGCTCTTGCCAAACCTGCCTTTCTGATGACCAAGCAAACCTCTTTCACCCGTATTTTCCTAACTATTATAGTTGGGACTGCTCAGTAACAACTTAAAATCTTTGCCTCTAGGAATAGAGTTTATGATCAGGGGGGTGTCCAGGAAACGGCATTAATAGAGTCTAGTATTAAGTCCTATTCTGACCTTTTACTGAGATTTTTAGAACTCTTACACTTCCCTTGTTCAGTTGATGAAGTCGATAACCCTGCTCCCAGCATCTGTATTGGGTTTCACTTTGGGTTCATTTTGTCTCTCTCTGTCGTCATGTAATTAAGGGTCCATCTTGCTGTCTTTCCATCAAATAGAAAGTGATGTTAATTTCAAAATAGTGATAAAAGCCCATCAAAGCTCTTTCAGTGGGAAATATTTTTGTGAATTCTGGGGAAAAATTCATTTGCTTCTTTGCACAAATAACACAATGAGTAGAGAAAAAAATGTATCAGAAGAATATTTAAAAAGACCCATGACATAATCTTAAGAAAAATGGACATGAAAAACAAATACAAAGCAAATGCTATGCATAATTATTGACAAGAGAGAGGCTGAGGTTTGGAAAACAAATATTTTTCAACACAGACAGATATAGAGCCAGAGGCATTTTAATGTTTTGTGTTTTTTATGTCACGTATGCCAAGAGAATTTATGATCAAAGCATTTTTTTCATCATTTTTAGAATTAATAATACAAAAAAAAGCAGATTGGTGTATTAAATGAAGATTGTGTTTCCTACCATGGATTCAGCAATAGACACCCCAGAATGTCTCAGCCAAAAGAGAAGAAACTGAAGCAAAGAATGCTCTATATTTAGATTTTTCTCTCTTTCTAAATAGCTAACATGTAACAGCCCGTGGGTCCGAAGAAGTACATAGTAAAAACTATTTACAGGCTTAAATGTTCAGGTTTCACAAACTGTGATGTATATAAGCCACTTATAAGAATTCATGCTATTCCTCAAGCAGAATAATTATTTTGGTCAATGGGTTTCTGTGGCCATAACTACACCATCACATTGACAGAAAGACTGGATACCTATTAGCCCCACAACCCAGAGAGCCTGCATTTTTGTTTTTTTGACCCAAACATACAGAGCATAGCTTCAGCTGTCTCATTCGGGATTTTGTCTGTCAATTCACAGAATACTAAGAGTCCCTTCACTTCACTGAGGCAACATGAGATTCAGATAAGTACAGAGACCTCTGCAAAGTTATGAAGAGGTCTATAGACCTCTGCAAAGAGCTAGCTAGTGCTACAGCTGAAGCTAGAAGCATTCCCCTCATTCCTAAATTTGTATTCTTAACTATGGATCCCCACATACATATAATTGCAATTTCTGTATTTTTTCTTTTCAATTTGGATGTGTCTCTTTATGCTATTATTTTTAGAATTTCCTTTGTATTCATATGGCTTTACATTTTCACTGTGTATCATTTATTCATCTGTTCATTCAAGTGGCTACTGTGTGCAGGGCATGCATTACATCCTGGGTGATGCAGCGGGTAAGACCTTCACGTTAACCACTGGGGAAGGTAGATAATAGAGAAATATGTGAATAAGTTAATGTATTGTGGATTAGGTGATGGTGACATTGGAACAGAGATGTGGAAGAAGCAAAGAGCAGGCAGAGCAAGCTTTCTGAGCATTCCACCATGCAGGTGCACAGGGCCCCATACTTGGTTTAATGCTCAGTTGTCACCATCTTAAGAACTTTAGTAATTTTTGGGGGGGGGACAGAGCCTCAAGCTGTCACCCTGGATAGAGTCCTGTGGCATCACAGCTCACAGCAAACCTCCAATTTCTGGGCTCAAGCGAGTCTCCTGCCTCTGCCTCCCAAGTAGCTGGGACTACAGGCACCCTCCACAATGCCTGGCCATTTTTTGGTTGCAACTGTCATCGTTGTTTGGCGGGCCCAGGCTGGATTCGAACCCGCCAGCTCAGGTGTACGTGGCTGGTGCCTTAGCCTGTTGAGCCGAGCCATGAGAACCTTAGTAATTTTTTAATGCAAAGCATCTTTACACTGGGCATGAAAAATTATGTAGTCAGTCCTGGATGAGGAATGTGATATCTGCGGGAAGAGAATTCCAGGCAGAAGGTACCAGGAAGAGCACAAAGCCTAAAATGAACAAGGAGGAGGAAGACGCCAGTTGACTCGAGTGGACAGGCAAGAGAAGAGAGTGACGGGGGTGAGGGTGACATGGGGAGCAGGCAGATATGCGAATAAGCCCTTGTGAGGACTGTGGCTTTCACTCCAAATGAGAGGGCAAAGCCTTTGACTAGAGGGGTGATTTGATTTGATCTTCAAGTAAAAACAATTATTTTAGGTTTGCACTAACTGGTTATTGCATGAGGTCAGTGTAAGATTTACTTATTTCCTCAAATAGGCCAATGTCAATTTTGCCAAAATTGGCTATGCAACTTACACAGAAGACTTTTTAACATTAAAAAAACTTCACTTGAAAATATATTTTAAAATGTGTGAAAATGAAGAATTACCAATTTTCAGTGCTTGTGTAGACTAAATTTTTTAAATTATTTCTTTCCTAGATAGTTGCAATATTTAGAACTTTAAATATATACTTTTTAACCACAAATATTACTTTTCACAGATATATCCTTTTTAAAAAAATCTAGTTTTACTAGAAAAGGGACATATATAAATATCCTAAAGAATGTTTAATTTTCTGTAATACTTCAACTTTTCCTCTTAAGAGAGAAAGAAAAATTGTGCTTATTGTTGAATAACACCACTATTTTGTGAGAAAAGTTGTTTCTGCTTAATGTCCAAAGTGAAGAAATCTTAGTGATGTTGCTGGTTAGAGAATTTCTTTTTGAAAAGTTAAAAATTATTAGTTTATAAAATGAAATCTTGAGACTATCTAGTGTTAAATATGTGGAATGTTTTAAAAGAAGAAAAAGGGATGTAAGAGAATGAAAAAAATATTTGAAGTTTCCAAAAGATATGCAGGGGTGTCCACCTAACAGTGTACCACATGCTCATTTTGTGGAGAATTATTATTATTATTTTTTTGCTTATCTGTGGTGTTGTGATGTTCTGTACATATAATTCTTCTACCACTTTGCAAGTGCTTTAGTATCTTTCATCTCATGTTATGCACAGCTTTTCTGGGATACATAAAGCAGGTTTTATGTCTAAAGTCTAGATGAAGAAATAGAAGCCTAATGAATTTAAATAATTAGCTCAAGGTCAATGGCAAGACAAGAATCTGGACCTCCTGACTTCTTATCTAATGTTCCCTACATATCCTCATATTTGCTTCCTTCATATTAAAGAAGTGGAGTGGCCACTAGATGTACTTAATGAAATAGACCAAACCATTTCTGCTGTAACAGGGGTCACATGTGGTTGCACTCTAAGTAAAAAGAGATGGGAAAAAAACTGTTAAGAATATAAATTGGACTTCTTTGCAATTAAAAGATTCTGCTTTTCAAAAAACACTATTAAAAAATAAAAAGGCAGGCCCATGGACTGAGAAAACAGTGGTGAAATATAATGGCCTTGTGTCTAGAACATATCCATTCCTCTGAAAACTCAATCAATGGTAACAAAAAACCAACCCAATTAGACATAGAAAAAGATTTGAAAAGGCATTTTTTTCAAAAATTTTCAGCCTCATTAGTTATCAAAAAGTTAAGTTGAAATCACAATGATATCTGTACCGAATTGGTACACGAAAATAAAAATATCAGATAATTGCCGATGAACATGTGGAGCAACTGGAATGCTTGTGTATTGCAACATTTTGGTAAGCAGTTTGGTAGTTTCACATGTTTGCCCCCTCAAAATGAAAACTTCTAATCGCACAAAAACCTGTATATGAAAGTTCATAGCATCTTTATCCATAGTTGGTCTGCAAGGAAAATGACTCAAATTTACTTTAAGTAAATGGATAAACAAATAAATAAACAAAAGAACGCTACTTATTAACATAAAAGATAGAGGACTGTTTCATGCAATGCCCTGAATGAAACTCAAATGCATTCTGGTAAATGGAAGCAGCCAGACCCCAAAGGCTGCATACGGCCTGATTTCATTTCTATGATGTTCTGGAAAAGGTAAAACAGACCTGTAGTTGCCAAGGGCTGAAGATAGGGGGAGAGGTTGATTGCAGAGAGCTGTGGGGACATTTATGAAGGCCATAGAATTATTGTGCGTGTTGATTCTGGTAGCTATTACATAATTTGTAGCCTCATTTGTTTAACTCATGGAACTACACATCAGAAATGATTGGTGGTAGTATTTGGAAATTATGCCTCACTTTAAAAAAAAGAATGTGAATACATGAAATCTAGTTGAAACTGAAAGACACAATATCTATTTTATATCAAGAGAGAAAATATGCCCGACAATAAGAAAAACATAAATTGTCCAGAGTGTTTCATATTTAATTCATTTCAATTTAAATTGGCAGTTGAGGGAATCATAGAAAATTCCAATGTTGCTGTAGCCAGCTTTCCAGAGAGGCTTCCGTCCAGAAGGAGAGTTAAAGGACAGAAAGTTAGCCAGAAAGCCAATGGTTTGGATCTGAGCCAAAAGAGAAGGTCAAAGAACGCACATCATCTCTGCTGGGGCGACCTGCGACCCCAAGGACACAAACAAAAGGTACAGAACACATCGCCAAGTGGACGGGAGTCCCCTCCCCCATGAGAACAGCTCGCAGTATACTCCATACCTCCATGCAAACAAGTGAGCAGAGTTCAAATGTCTTCCCACTCTACCCCACGGGAGACACCCCCTGAAGACTGGACCTCCTTCCCGTACTAGGGTGCCATGGCACTCTCCTGCCAGGCATAAAACTGTGTAAAACTGTACATAAACTGTATATATTCTCTACCTGCAAGTGCTCTCTCAGCACTCCCCTCCACTCTCACCCCACAGTCCAGAGGCCTGTTCCCCACAGAGTCCAGATTCTTGGACATTTTCTTGAGAGTTGTGGATGGGGCATGGACAGTTGCTGATTTGTGCTGATTTTCCAGCTTGGGAGTGGGGAGAGGAAAGTAAGCTGAGAGGAGGCCGAACTGGAGAGGTGGTCCCCTGAGGCACAGAGCAGCAGCTGCAGCTGCGGGAACAATGGCAGTGGGGCTCGCACCCCTGGGATGTTTTGAGGAGACACTCCCAGTCTCTCTGGGCAGCCAGGGGAAGCCGGGCAGCTTCTCCAGTGGCAGCCACCAGTAGCCAGCCTGCAACGGAGGTGCAGGCCCCAGGAGTGAAGGGTATGCCTGAGGTGGTACTGGCCGGGGCCCAAGCCCGGGGATTAGATTATACGCACAGATATAGCCAACCCCCAGGGTGGAGACTGCTTTACTCAGCTTCAGACAAATCTGGCCCTCAGGGAATGAAAGCTGAGACAAAGGGCTGGAACTCACAGATTGAGTCGGCCCCATTGGCAGCCCAATGTCTGATCCTCAGGGGAAAATAGCCAGGACAAAAACAAATTCTGTGAACTTGTTCTGTTCTATCAGCAACATCAATCAGGCACAGGGCTGGAACTGAGTGAATCACCCCAGTCCCTCAGGCACTCAGGTTGTCAGGCCTTACCTCCCCCTGCCAAATAGTGACAGAGAGTGGCGGAAGGTGGCAGCTTTGCTGAGGTGCCATGGACCTCCCTGTGACCCAGGCAGGTGCAAACCTCTGGAGCATCTGCTCATTGGAGGGAACTGAATCACAGCCCTGCGAGGTTGCCAGTGACTGGGGGTGACAGAGGGGCAAGGTGGGGAAGGGGGCATCAACCTTCTCAGATTAACTTACTTGATGGGGTGGCCCTCCTGTGCTCAAAGAGCACCGGAGTGAGTTATGCTAGAGTTTCCAACAGACCCCTGCTATCTAGGTGCCAGAGACTTTTCAACTCTTCCATCTGAGGCCGGCACTGGCTGGGACAATGATTGAGACCTCTTCAACTGGGCCAATCACCCTGGGACTTTCCAGAGTGCTACCTTGTGTGTGTGGTTGTAGGAAGGGTTGTTTTTCCTTTTCCAATTGTTGCCTGTGGGGGCGGGGGGGAGGCAATGACTTAGCTGCTGGTATTTCTCCACAGCTCAGATTTCAACCCAGAGTAGCTGATTCTCTAGGGTAAGATAGAGACCAGTTGAAAATAAGACAGAGCCACTTAACCCCACCACACCAAGAAGGTCCCCAGTTTCTCAGGCAGTAGCATTGTATGGGTCCTTGGCAAAACTCTAGGGGAAAAGGCACAGACAACAGTCCCAGCTTTCAGGCAAAGTAATGGTCAATCACTACTCCTAGAACCCCCCCAAACCCAACTTATCCTTATCTAATCATCCAGCCAAATGGTACAAAATAATCATGGGGCAGAATCAGTGGAAAAGCTCTGGCAACATGAACAAAACCAGAGTAGATCAACCTCCCCAAGGAACAATTTGGCAGAAAGAAGTGACGATCCAAGCATAGATGACTGAGATGTCAGAAATCGAATTCAGAATTTGGACCGCAAACAAGATCAATAAAATAGAAGAAAAGTTGGAATTAGAAATTCAGGGAGCATTACAAAAATTGTATCAAGAAGTCAAGGAATTCAAAGACAAAATGACGAAAGATTTTGACACATTGAGACAAGAAGTTGCAGTCCTCAAAGATCTGAGAAACACAGTAGAATCCCTCCGCAACAGAATGGAGCAAGCAGAAGAAAGGATTTCTGGCATGGAAGACAAAGATTTTGAACACTCCCAAACCTACAAAGAGGAAGAGAAAAGGAAGGTAAAAATGGATTATTCTCTTAGACAGCTCTGGGATAACTTGAAGAAAACCAATATTCGCCTTATAGGGATACACGAGGATGATGAAGTAGTGTCACAAGGCACAGAGTCTCTTCTTTATGAGAATATGAAGGAGAACTTTCCAGCCAAGAGATTCTGAAATTCAGATAGCAAGACAGTTTCAGAACCCCAGCATGAATCAACCCGAAAAAGACATCCCCCAGGCACATTATAGTTAATTTCACTAAAGTTAATATGAAGAAGAAAATTCTGAACACAGCCAGACATAAGAAATCCGTTACCTACAAGGGGAAGAATATTAGAATAAGTGCAGATCTCTCTGATCAAATCTTTTAAGCGAGAAGAGAATGGTCATCGACTTTTAATCTCCTAAAACAAAAGAACTTTCAATCCAGGATCCTGTACCCAGCTAAACTGAGTTTCATTTATGATGGAGAAATTAAATACTTTAATGACATCCACATGTTGAAGAAATTTGCTATAACTAAACCAGCTCTCCAGGATATTCTCAGACCTATCCTCCACAATGACTAGTGTAATCCTCCACCACAAAAGTAAACTCACCCAGAAACTTTTTAATCAAATTTCAACTTCCACAGTGATGAAAGGATTAAAAATGTCCACTGGACTTTCTAAAGATTTATCATTATTTTCAATTAATGTGAATGGTTTAAATTGTCCTCTAAAGAGGCATAGGTTGGCTGACTGGATACAAAAACTCAGGCCAGATATATGCTGCATACAAGAATCTCATCTTACCTTAAAAGATAAATATAGACTCAAGGTGAAGCCATGGTCATCTATATTCCAAGCAAATGGAAAACGGAAAAAAGCAGGTGTTGCAATCTTATTTGAAGATACAATAAGCTTTAAACCAACCAAAGTAAGGAAGGATAAAGATGGACATTTCATATTTGTTAAAGGTACTACTCAATATGATGAGATTTCAATTATTATTTATGCACCCAAACAGAATGCACCTCAATTTATAAGAAAAACTGTAATAGACATGAGTAACTTGATTTCCTCAAGCTTCATAGTTGTTGGAGATTTTAATACTCCTTTAGCAGTGTCGGATAGATCTTCCAAAAAGAAGCTAAGCAAAGAAATTTTAGATTTAAACTTAACCATTCAACAACTGGATTTAACAGACATCTGCAGAACATTTCATCCTAATAAACTTGAAAACACATTCTTCTCATCAGCCCATGGAACATACTCCAAAATTGATCACATCTTAGGGCACAAATCTGTCCTCAGCAAATTTAAAAGAATAGAAATTATTCCTTACATCTTCTCTGACCATCATGCATAAAAGTTGAATTAATAACAACAGGAATCTGCATAATCATACAAAAATATGGAAGCTAAATAACCTTAAGTTGAAGGACACATGGGTGATAGATGAGAGTAAGAAGGAAATTACCAAATTTTTTGAACAAAATGACAATGAAAACACTAATTATCAGAACCTCTGGGATATTGCCAAGGCAGTCCTAAGAGGGAAATTTATAGCACTGCAAGCCTTCCTCAAGAAAACAGAAAGAGAGGAAGTTAACTTAATGGGACATCTTACGTGACTGGAGAAGAAAGAACATTCCAACCTCAAACTGAGCAGACGAAAAGAAATAACCAAAATTATAGAGCAGAATTAAATGAAACTGAAAGCAAAAGAATTATACAACAGATCAATAAATCAAAAAGTTGGTTTTTTGAAACAGTCAATAAAATAGATAAACGTTTGGTAACCTACACAGGAAAAAAAGTAAATTTTCTAGTTTCATCAATCAGAAATGGTAAAGACAAAATAAAAGACTCCTCACAAATTCAAAAAATCCTTAATGAATATTACAAGAAACTTTACTCTCAGAAATAAGAAAAGCTGAAGGAAATTGACCAGTACTTAGAAGCACACCATCTACCAAGACTTAACCAGAACATGGTGGAAACATTGAACAGGCCTATATAAAGTTCTGAAATAGCATCAACTATACAAAATCTCCCTAAAAAGAAAAGCCCAGGACCAGATGGCTTCACGTCAGAATTCTACCAAACCTTTAAAGAAGAAGTAGTACCTTTATTACTAAACCGCTTCCAAAATATAGAAAAAGTAGGAATACTACCCAATACATTCTATAAAGCAAACATCACCTTGATCCCTAAACCAGGGAGAGACCCAACAAGAAAAGAAAACTATAGACCAATATCACTAATGAATATTATTGCAAAAATATTTAACAAGATACTAAAGAACAGCATCCAACAAAACATCAAACAAATTATACACCATGACCAAGTGGGTTTTATCCCAGGGTCTCAAGGCTGGTTCAATATACATAAATCTATAAATATAATTCAGCACATAAACAAATTAAAAACAAACACCATATGATTCTCTCAATTCATGCGGAAAAAGCTTTTGACAATATCCAGCATGCCTTCATGATCAGAAAACTTAAAAAATTGGTATACAAGGAACATTTCTTAAACTGATAGAGGTCGTCTACAGCAAACCCATAGCCAATATTGTATTGAGTGGAGTTCAGTTGAAAGCATCTCCACTTAGATCAGGAACCAGGCAAGGTTGCCTATTGTAACCTTCAACATCGTAATGGAAGTTTTAGCCATTGCAATTAGGGAAGAAAAGGTGATCAAGTGTATCCACATAGGGTCAGAAGAGACTAAACTTTCACTCTTCCCAGATGATATGATTGTATATTTGGAAAACACCAGGGATTCTACTACAAAACTTTTAGAAGTGATCAAGGAATACAGCAATGTCTCAGGCTACTAAATCAACACCCATAAATCTGTAGCCTTTATATATACCAACAATAGGCAAGCTGAAAATACAGTGAAGGACTCTATTCCTTTCACAGTAGTGCCAAAGAAGATGAAATATTTGGGTGTTTACCTAACAAAGGATGTGAAAGATCTCTATAAAGAGAACTATGAAACTTTAAGAAAAGAAATAGCTGAACATGTTAACAAATGGAAAAACATACCATGCTCATGGCTGGGAAGAATCAACATTGTTAAAATGTCTATACTACTCAAAGCAATATATAATTTTAATGCAATTCCTATCAAAGATCCATTATCATATTTTAAAGATCTTGAAAAAATAATATTTCATTTTATCTGGAATCAGAAAAAACCTTGAATAGCCAAGACATTACTCAGAAATAAAAACAAAGTAGGAGGACTCATGCTACCAGACCTGAGACTCTACTGTAAATTGATCAAAACAGCATAGTACTGGCACAAAAACAGATAGGTAGATGTTTGGAACAGAATAGAGAACCAAGAGATGAATCCAGCTACTTACCATTACTTGATCTTTGACAAGCCAATTAAAAACATTCAGTGGGGGAAAAGACTCCCTATTTAACAAATGGGGCTTGGTGAACTGGCTGGTGACCTGTGGAAGACTAAAACTGGACCCACACCTCACACCATTAACTAAGGTAGACTCTCACTGGATTAAAGATTTAAACTTAAGACATGAAACTATAAAAATACTAGTAGAAAGTGCAGAGGAAACTCTTGAAGGAATTGGCTTGGGTGAATATTTTATGAAGAGGACTCCCCAGGCAACTGAAGCAGCATCAAAAATACGCTACTGGAACCTGATCAAACTAAAAAGCTTCTGTATAGCCAAGAACATAGTACATATAGTAAGCAGACAGGCCTCAGATTGGGAGAAAATATTTGCATGTTATGCCTCTGACAAAGGTTTAATAACTAGAATCCACAGAGAACTCAAACATATTAGCAAGAAAAAAATAAGTAATCCCATCTCAGGGTGAGCAAAGGACTTGAAGAGAAATTTCTCTAAAGAAGACAGGCACATGGCCTACAGACACATGAAAAAATGCTCACCATCCTTAATCATCAGAGAAATGCAAATCAAAACTACTTTGAGATATCACCTAACTCCAGTAAGATTAGACCACATAATAAAATCCCCAAACCAGAGATGCTGGCATGGATGTGGAGAAAAGGGAACACTTCTGCACCATTGGTGGGAATGCACACTACTATGTTCCTTTTGGAAGGATGTTTGGAGAATACTTAGAGATGTAAAAATTGACCTGCCACTCGATCCTATAATTCTTTTACTAGGTATATGCCCTGAAGACCAAAAATCACATCATAACAGAGACATCTGTACCAGAATGTTCATTGCAGCTTAATTCATAATTGCTAAGTCATGGAAGAAGTCCAAGTGCCCATTGACCCACAAATGTATTAATAAATTGTGGTACATACCATGGAATACTATGCAGCCTTAAAGAAAAATGGAGACTTTACCTCTTTCATGTTTACTTGGATGGAGCTGGAACATATTCTTCTCAGCAAAGTATCTTAAAAATGGAATAAAATGTATCCAATGTACTCAGCCCTACTTTGAAGCTAATGTATAGCCTTCATATGAAGGCTATAACCCAATTAGAGTGTAAGAATATGGGGAAAGGAGCAAGGGAGGGGAAGAGAGGAGGTGAATGGGTGAAGGGAGGGTAATTGGTGGGGCCACATCTACCGTGCATCTTAGAAGGGTACAGTGGAAACTTACTAAATACAGAATACAAATGTCTTCATATAATAACTAAGAAAATTCCATGAAGGCTATGTTAACCAGTTTGATAAAAAAGTTTCAGATTACATATGAAACCAGCACATTGTACCCCTTGATTGCACTAATGTACTCAGCTATGATTCAATAAAAACAATAAAAAATAAATAAATATCATTTTCCTAAAAAAAAGAAAGAAAGAAAAACAAACAGAACTATCAATATACCTGACCTAACAAATCTTTGAAAGACTTTATCCATTGTTTAGAGAATACAAACAGTCCCTGACCAACAATGGTTAGACTTACAGTTTTTTGAATTTATGATAGTGCATAAAATAGTATTTTTCATAGAAATACTACTTCAAATTTTGAAGTTTGGCCTTTTTCTGGCTTAAGGATATGCGGTTCAGTATTCTCTCTCAATGCTAGGCAGCAGCAGTGAGTTGCAGCTGCCAGTCAGTCAGGGGATCACAAAGGTTGACAACCAATAGGCTACAGTGTTCTGTGTGGCCAGATGATTTTGCCCACCTGTAGGGTAATGTATGTGTTCTGAGAATGTTTAAGGTAGTTAAGGCAGGCTAGGCTAAGCTATTATGTTCACTAAGATAGATATATGAAATGCATTTTTGACTCAAAATATTTTCAACTTATACAATGGATGTATCAGGATGTAACCCATCATAAGTTGAGGAGCATCTACACAATTTCTCTTTAAAAAATGTGTATTGAACATTTCCCAGATGTACTAGTTTCCTAGGACTACCATAACAAAATACTACACACTGGATAACTTAACAGAAATGTATTCTCTCACAGTTCTGGATGCTAGAAGTCTAAAACTAAGGTGTTAGCAAGATTCGATTTTTTCTGCAGGTTCTGAGAAAAAAATCTGCTTCGTGCCTCTCTCCTAGCAGCTGCTAGTGACCAGCAATCCTGAGGTTCCTTAGTTTGTAGATGTGTCCCTACCACCTGATGGCATTCTCCCTGTGTGTCTCTAAGTCCAAATTTCCCTCTTATAAGGGCAATACTCCTTGGATTAAGGTCCACTCTAATCCAGTAGGAACTCATCCTAAATTGATGACATCTGCAAAGACTCCATTGCGAAATAAGGTCACATTCATAGATACTACAGGTTAGGATTTGAACATGTATCTCGGGATAGCACAATTTCATGAATTTAAAAGCATTGAAATAAGAAAATATCGAGTGGCGCTTGTGGCTCAGCAAGTAGGGCGCCAGCCCCATATACCGAAGGTGGTGGGTTCAAACCCAGCCTCGGCCAAACTGCAAAACAAACAAAAAAATAGCCAGGCATTGTGGCGGGCACCTGTAGTCTCAGCCACTGAAAGAGGCTGAGGCAAAAGAATCGCCTAAGCTTAGGAGTTGGAGGACACTGTGAGCTGTGTGATGCCATCACATTCTACTGAGGGCAATAAAGTGAGACTCTGTCTCTACAAAAATAAAAAAATAAGAAAATATCTATTTTCTGACCACAATGGAATTAAATTTAAAAATCAATAACAAAAATATGTTCAGAAAACATCCAAATATTTGGTGTAGGAGACCCCTGTGAGAAATACCTTGGCAATAAGGGATTGGGGAAGGGATTTAACATCATTTAATATCATTGGTCTCTCATTAAAGAGCACTTAAGAGCATGCGACGAAAACACCAACATTATTGCATAGCAGTCTCCACACCTGTGGTATGTTACTTCTATAAATAACCTCAGGAGAAGCTGTTGTAGCATCTAAGACTGATAGACTGCTACTGAGATGCTCTCTCCTACTAATATTGACTATGACTTCTAGGGTGCTTGGGCACCTGAGACCTGAACGAGAGCTACCCGGAGTAAGCTGGTGCAGCGGTTTGCGTCCAGACAGGTGAGTGGGCCCAGGCGGGAGACCTAACGTCCGGGCTCCAAAAAGGCCCTGGGTTGGGGCCAGAGACATAGCGTCCCCGGCCAAACAATTTGGAAACTAGATAACACTTCTAAATACCAAGGGGTCATAGAAAAAATCATTACTGAAATTAGAAACTGAGCTGAATAAAAACAAAAGCAGGATACATCAAAATCGGTTGGATTTCCAGTGAAAGAATGCTTATGGGTATTATAGACTGAAGTCTTTGTAGCATAATGTTCTTGTATTGGGAAAGTAGAAAGGATTAAAATGAATGATTTAAGTTTATACCTTAAGAAACTAGAGAAAGTGGGAAAATTAAGCCACAAATAAGCATTAAAAAGGAATTAAAATAGATAAGAACAAAAATCAATGAAACAGAACACAGAAAAGCAAAAAAGAAAAACCAATGGAAAAAATATCAACAAAATTAGTAAGTAAACTATGGCTAGGCTGACCATGTAAAGAAAACACACAAATTACCAATATCAGAAATGAGAAAGAAAATAATTTCACAGATTCTATAGTCATTTAAAGGAAAAATTAGGAACAATTTTATGCCAATAAATTCTACATCTTAGATAAAATGAACAAATTCCTTGGAAGGCACATGTAACGAAAGCTCACCAAAGAAGAATCAGCTAGCCTACATTACCCTCATATCCTTTTTAAAAATTGAATTCATAGTTAAATTTCCAAATACATATATTTTTAAAAGTTACCTTTCCATATTCATTTATGTTTTCATTTTCTCACTATTATGTCTAGTATGTTTTTGACATGCAACCTGTTGTGTTTCCTCAATTTAAGGGTTTGTGGCTTTCATCAATTCTGGGAAATCCTCAGTAATATTGCCAGAAGTAGGACCACTCACTCTTGACTGCTGCAATGTTAGGCTCATTTTTAGTCTACAACTCCAAACATATCAAGAGACACAGCTCTCACCTAGCTCAAATTCCAGTTTCCATGGGCTCTCAATTATTAGCACTCTTCTAAACTTAGATAGATTCCTTTTAAAAACTACCAGTACCCTGTCTCTAACTTAATTAGTAGAATGTTGAGAAATAACAACCCAGAATCAGCAGACATATTTTGAAGTATCTGCTGAAGGCACCCCCTTCTGTGTGACCGCCGTCTTACCCCAACACCTGCTGCTCCATTGTACCACATTTGCTCCTCTCCCTTAATTAGGCAAATTGAAACTAAGATGTGCATCCAAACCAAACTGAGTTCCCTTGCTTAGAATTTCAGAATGAAGACACTAAGTTAGTTCACAGGACGGAAAAAAAACAAAAAATATATATGTAACCAAGGTGGGGATCAAAATCTCCAACTAGTAAGGTCCCCAAACAGACCTTATTTATATAGGATTGTATAAGAATTTGAACCCCCTGCCCCCGAAAAAACACCCAGTTTAGTTGAGATAGGTGGTGTAGGGTATTCTGGCTAAATCACAAAATTCATGTCCTTACAGCAGTCCAATTTTTCAATCATAGGATCTGAATCTTTGAGTCTGATAGTGGGAAAGAAATAAAGCAAAATTTTACTCTCTTGTATAACAGTAGGTTTGCCATGTTTTATGTGGCACAAAAAGCATCAATACCAATTAGAATTCCATATTTGGTGCCATGGATCTGGTTTTTAGAGGACGTTCTCATGAGAAGTTATTAATAAATTAGAAATAAATTTTTGTTATTTCTGCTCTTTATTAATGTTGCAGCAGAAAAGTGGGGAATGGCTCAACAGGATCCTGCTGTCTCCACATCCTTTCTTCTACTTTGACATACAGAAGTCTACAGAGAGTCTACATCTATCTCAATATCCCTTCTTTTGTTCATTTCTACCAAACAAAGCTGTTGATAATACTGTCTATCTGGACTCTGACTCTTCCACTGCTTTAAATAAACTTTTCCAAAATAAATTTCTTTTTAGCCAAAAATTTTTAGCTGCATAGATTTCAAGAACAGTTCTCCAAAGCTACAGACAATCCTACAATCTCTTTTTAACTCACCCACTAGTGAAATTAGTTATTTCCAATCAGTTCTGCTACCTATGTTTTTCATTATGTTTTTATAACAAAATCTGGCTCCAGCATTAATGTTGCTAGAAAAAGCTGAGGTATAGCCTAGTACTTGTGTAAGTGACTTGTGCCACGTGACTAGCAGGGGCACAAGATATTTGAAAATTTCACTCAGAGAATTAACTGGAAGGAGAATAATCACTTTTGTTCTTTTTAACCACTTTGAGCAATAAGTGATCAAGTGTCCTAAAGCACTACTGAAGACCAATCTTGGCTTGATTGATGCCCATAAGAATGGTTTCACTTCCTGTTTTACAGGCTCAATACCTGGAAATAATTCCCTTTCCTTTATGGCAAGACTTTTGAAATGAATGTGTTGGTAAAGCAATTTGAGGTCTCACATTATCAAAAGGAGAGGGAACAATCAAATTGTGAGTCCTAGGAAGAAAAGGAATGTTGTTAGTATGATCCTGAGAGACTGAGAAATCTTTCTTCCCTTCTGCTTCTCAGCAGTGTTGTTGAAATCCCAGAAAAGAATGCCCACATATGCACACATCTGTCAGTTCTTGATTATTTCACCAATGACAGGAACAGTTAGACCAAACCATGCATGCTAATCTTGCTTCTAGAATTGGACTTGGAAACAATGAATTAGTATAAATATACAAGCAGAACTCTTACTAAATTTATATAATCCCAACTACAAATCAGTGCTACATGGCAAGACCACAATGGGGAATAAGCAGAGGACAAAGAAAAGACCCTGGTACAGGTCCAATATTGATAACCTCAAAGTATTTCCTTAGCTAAAGAAAATTAGAATGAGGGTGTGCAGATATAATTTCTGCACCTACCTGAATCCATTATCCCTCATCCTTAATTCTATCCATAAATGGTTGCACACAAAATAAAGTAACTTAGTTTACTTAGTTAGTTTGCTTTCCCAGGGAAAAAGACATTCAAAAGTTTAATTCTTTACATTTTAAGCAAATATTAAATCATTCTCAATTCATGTTAGTTCTATAAATTACCCTTTCATCTCAAAAATGGTCTATTTGGAGAAAAAAAGAGAAAAGGGAGTGAGGCGATGGGGATAAAAGGGAAAGTAGGTAATAGAGAAAAGGAATAGAAGGAATAAAGAGGAGACAGGGGCAAACAACAAGGAAAGAGGAGAGTAAAAAAAGGGAGTCAAAGAGACCAATAATAATAAAGGAGGAACAACTAGAATGAGTAATGATAACAAAATTAATATTTTTTGTAATAACTGAAGTAATTATAAAATGTCTCTCCTTCACTTTCCTTTCTTTTTTTTTTTTCAATTAACATGTATTTTATTATTCTTCATTACATTATTTCCCCTCACCCCCTAGTGGTAAGACAGAATTTATTCACAGAAAAGAATACAGAAAACGCTAAGGCTCCTGGTACAGGGAGAGAAGCTCTCTCCGTTTCTCTCCTGGACTTTCCCCATCTCCTCCTTTAGGCCTTTAGTATCAGGGTATATATAGGTGTATGGGTTCCTTGGCCAGGAAACGAATGAATACATTCCCTTCCGCTAGGGGCAAGGTGAATGACTGTATCAATGAATGGATGCAGTCCATTCATGGAATTGAGGCCTAGGAAATGCACAAGAAATTGACCTAGGCATAGGAGATGGGGGTTCCACATTTAGTCCTAAGTGTGAAGTGAAGGAGACACCAAGGCACAGGTGTCTCCTCAGCAGTTGTCCAGCCTTTTTGGCAATTGGAGCCTCTGGTTGCCTGCCATCCAGCCCGCCGGCTCTTCAGCTGGCTGCCACACCACCAACACTGCCAAGGAGGAGGCAGAAGGTCCGCCAGCCCCGCTGAGCTAGCTAGGGCGCCAATTGTCCTGCATCAATTCTCTCTCTCTGAGTAGGAACTCCAACTGCTCTTAGGGAAAAGGGGCAAAGACTTGATCTAACTGCTTCCTGCTGAATTGGGC
>CAUYON010025873.1:0-45977 GCA_963573935.1 Arctocebus calabarensis | reverse complement strand
CATTGGTGCAATCATAGGGCACAATGTGCTTCATATACAATCAGAAATATTTTGATCGTACTGTTACAGATAGCCTTCATGGCATTTTCTTGATCACTATATAAAGACATTGATACTCTACATTTAATAAGTTTCACCAGTCCCCTGCTAAGATGCACCGTAGTTGTGATCCCACTAATTGCCCTCCCCATTTACTTATTTTTAATATCCTTAAACTTTTCAGCTTTCTTTTAAACTGGGCCACTGCACCAAACGTCGAGAGACAATGGCTAAATATAGCTAAATATCCTTCACATGTAGATCTCCTTAACTGCTCTATCACAGGTATAAAATGGTATGTCTGTTATTTCATAGTGACATCTAGTGGCTTTTCCTTATCAAAGAATAAGATAAGCATTTTCCTATTAGCTTTTCCTAAGCTTTTTTCTGCTTCCACTGCAGAAATTCATTAAACAATCTTTTACTAATCACTTATTTCATGTCAAATATTGTGCCAGGCCCTGCAGAGCTAATGTTGATAAATGATGCATGGTCGTTTCCCTCCCAGAGTTCAAAGTCCAGGGAGGGAGGCAGAAAACTCACTTGACCATGTAGCACAGGGTGATAAATGTTACACTGAGAGAATGCCAGGGCAGCGGGAGCAAAGGGTGTTAAAGTCTGCCAAGGGAGGTCAAAGATGGTTTCATTGAACAGGCAATCTTTGAGTTGAGTTTTGAAGGGCTTTGCCAAGTAACCTATAAAGAAGAGATAGAAGCCATTCAAAAGACTAGGCCTTCCATATACAAAGGCTAGGGGCCTCTAGGATTATGATCTGGGACCAATTTGGAAAATAAAAGTATCGAGTAGGATTTCTCAGCCTTGGCACTAGTGGCAATGGGGGCTGGATAATTCTTTGTAGGGGCAGGCTGTGTGTGGTAGGTAGGAAGTTTAGCAGTACCCCTGGACTTGACTCACTAGATGTCAGTAGCAAGTCTTCCCGCCTCAGCAGTGAAAACCAAAATGTCTACAGATATTGCCAAATGACCCAAAGTTGGGAGCCAGGTAGGGGATGGATCACTCACAATTGAAAAAGATCTGTGTAGAGATAGCTCACTCAAAATACGTCTGGACAGAAAGAAGGGTCCCACAAGGCTGTGTCTAGCACGTGGAGGAGCTTGAACTTCATATCATAATTCACAGGGAGCCACGGAGGGACCTAAGGAATCGCAGGGCAGGTGTGTGCCTTTGTGGGGTGGGAAGGGATGTAGGACTGGGCCAGAATTCTGCTGCTGTGATCGAATAGAGAAGTGACCAGGGCCTTCCCCCAGGCAGTTATGGAAAGAAGAGATTCCAGAGCCAAAAGAACTAGAATCACCAGGAGTTAGCAGCGGCTCTCAACCCGTGGGTCACGACCCCTTTTTGACAATGAAAATACATCGCAGCATTAGGAAGGTTGAAAACCACTGAGTTAAGGGAAGGTTTAGCTGTTGGTAGTGAGACAGAGAGAGAGGAGTCAAGGATGACCCATTGATTTCTTGCTTTCAACTCTTTCATTGGTTGTTATCATTTCCATAACTGCTTATCAATGACAGGACAAAGTTGGCCTCGTCTTGTAGATGGGAAGCAGGTTCATTGTGAACTGGTTACAAACTTGTCTGAGTCTGGTGAGACAGAACACACTTGTAAGCAACAAGTCAAGTGCGGCGGACTTACTACTTACAGAGAGGCAGCAAGGGACAGAAGGAGGCTTCACTCCATTGTGAGCCAGTTTCCTAAGACTCAAGGAAGCTGGGGTCTTGCTGTGCATGCCTCGCTTAAAAGACACTGAAAGACAGCCTGTCCTGGGTCATAGATGTCAGGGGCCGCATGACTCACTGGGCAAAGCTTTGAAGGACATCCTGCTTCAGGGGTAAAGAGGAACTAAGCCTGGGCTGTCCAGGGCAGGTCCTCCCTAACTCAACATGTTACATTTCCAAGGAGGGACAGGAATAAGGCGCTGGCTATTTCAGGCAGTTCCTCCCAATCTATTAGTGAGAAAGAGGAGCAAAGTGTGTTGGGTCGAAGCCACCCAGATAACTGTCTTGCAGTAGAAGGTGGCAAACCTTTAACATTGCTGTGCCTGTAAGGGCACCGTGGGCATACAGAAGCATCAGCCAGTCATTAAATTAACCCAAGTAACTTCTAGGAAATTACGACTCCAATTTTAAAAAGCAACACTTGGCCATTTTAATTAAGTGACACCTTTGGTCACAAGATAATCCTGTCCAATTACCACTAACTGAAACAGGCAGAGTAGATTTTCCTGGCGCTGAGCTTGCCTTGCTCATTTCAAATTAAGTCGGTCCATTCAGTAGCACCCTTCAGTTTCACGTCAACCTGAAGCGAGATTTCTAGCAACGTCACAGACTTGCTCTCACCTGCTTCTTGTTCTGTTTTGATCAATGCCTGACAACAGACATTGCCAACAGGAACAAGATGGTATGGTGAAGACATTGGGGGATATAATCAGACCCAGATGTGTTTTGGACAGGCTTAGATTTCTTCTAACGAGAAGAAATTAAACCGGACCACAGATTAAACTGTATCAGTCCAGGACAATACAGATTGGGTTTTGAAATGGCATATATGTGAAAGAATGAAACAAATGAGCTTACTGTGTGTCTGTAGTGTGTCATGGCTGCCATGTGATCTGAGGCCACTTGAAGAGAAATGGTGTCAGGAAGGAGGAAGGTGATGATAGATTGTGCCTTCTTGTTACCTATCACATCATCCTGGGAGGGCCGTGTTGCAATAAAGTAGGGTACATTCAGGGGGAAACAACAGGATAATGAGGGGCCTTGAAGTGGTGGAGAGAATAGTTGACAACCATTTTTAGCATAAAGAAGAAAGGCCTGGGGGTATATAAATACTGTCTTCAACTATCTGAAGCTGCATAAATGGAATTAAAATCAGATTCCAAAGTAGACCATCCTGGTCTGCTGGCCGCTGCATGGCTTTATCTTCAGGCACATTGCTCTCCCCCCGAGTGCTACACCTGTCCATTCAACTCTCCCCTCCGATGTCCCACAGGCACCTCAAACCTAGAGACCTGGGAGGGATCCAAACTGACCCTCCCTTCTCCCTGGATTCCTTTCTGTCACTTCTACCTGCTAAATATTTCTCTTGTTAGCCCCTCCTTCTCATTTGCTTTGTCTTCTGCGGTTGCTTCTTAACTAATTTCCCTAATTTCATATCTGTACACTGTACTACGTAATGACCTTTCTAAAACACAGATCTCATCATGTCATGTGCCTGCTTAAAACTCTTCCCTTTCAAGGCCTCCCTGTTGCCTACAGAATGAAGTCTCAATTCTGTAATATGGAATTGGAGGCCTTTTACAACCAGGTCCCTGGCTACTGTTGACCTCCCCAACCACAGCCTCGGTTCCTGACACTACTCCTTAACTCCCTATAAGATAGTTTTTTTGACACGGAGTCTCACTGTGCTGCCCCAGGCTAGAATGCCATGGCATCAGCCTAGCTCACAGCAACCTCAAACTCCTGGGCTCAAGCCATCATCTTGCCTCAGCCTCCCAAGTAGCTTGGGACTCAGGCACCAACCACAATGTCTGGCAATTTTTGGAGACAGGGTGTCACTCGTGCTCAGCCTGGTCTCAAGCTCCTGAGCTCAAGCAATCTACCCTCCTTGGCCTCCCAGAGTGCTGGGATTATAGGTGTGAGCCACAATGCCCGGTTATTATTTTTTGTTTGTTTGTCTGTTTGTTTGGCCAGGGCTGGGTTTCAACCTGCCACCTCCAGCAGATGGGGCCAGCGCCCTACTCCTTTGAGCCACAGGCGCCGCCCAATGCCCAGTTATTTTTAGAGATGGAGTCTCGCTCTTGTTCAGGCTGATCTCGAACTCCTGAGGTCAAGGGATCCACCTGCCTCGGCCTCCCAGGGTGCTAGGATTACAGGCATGAGCCACCATGTACAGCCCTGGTAAGATTTTTAAAATACATTTTTCTCTCATGCAACGGGCTAGTTTATACCTCTGTGCCACTGCTCATGCTGATCCTTCTGTCTCATCTTTTCCCATCTCCTTGCCTCATCTAATTCTTACTTGGATTTCAAAATAAACCTATAGAAACTCTTGCCCTACCTTTAGGCTAAGCTAAAAGTCGCTGCAAAGTACACTCATCACACCTTGAACTCACTCCCGTTGTTAATACCACATTATATGGAAATACTTTCTTTAGTATTTCTAATATAATACAGGATTCTCTTGTGAGCAAATGCGTCACTTAATTAAACTGACCAAGTGATGCATTTTAAAATTGGAATCATGACTCCCCAGAAGTTACTTGGGTTAATTTAATGACTGGCTGATGCTTCTGTATGCCCACGGTGCCCTTCTAGGCATAGCAATGTGAAAGGTTTGCCACCTTCTACTGCAAGACCCAGGTGTCTTTGACCCAACCCAGTTTGCTCTTCTTTCTTCTCCATATCTTATCCTTGGCTGGGTCCCCAGTGCCTGTTTCAGTGCCAGGCACACATTTGGTGCTGCGAGCAGGCAAGTCTTGAACTGGCCTGAGCCGACCGGGGGAGAGTACCATGGTCTGTGTTCAGTGACCTCCCCAACCACATCCCCATCAGGCTGGGCTTCCCCGTCCCAGGTGCTCTGCTTGGGAAAATGGGTTCTCTGCTTTGGCCCTGAAAGCTCCTCCTTCCGAAAAATGAACATCCTGGATTCTTTTTATTATTATTTTTTTATTTTCTTTATCGTTCAAGTGAAGATTCTTTTTATTTTTGTTGTGATTCAGTTTTTTACGTTAGAGAAAGGGAAGAGAATGGGGAGGAGAGATGAGAAAGAGAGAGAGCAGGGAGTAAAAGAAAGAAGATGGGGAGTGGGGAGAGAAAAGGAGCAAGAGAAAGGCGTCGCATCCCAAATCAAGAAAGGAAGAACGCCAGCAGCTTCCTGGATTCTTTAGCCAACCAAACTTGCCAGGTGTTATCCTTATCCGCCTTCGCACCTCCAACATACCACACAATTCGGGAGGCCCGGACATCTACCCTTCAGCAGCTCTTTCTTCTTACCTTTTGGGCCATATTTTCCAGCGAGTGCTTTCCGTTGAGGCAATACAGGCTCCCCAAGACTACTTCCCCACACTCCTTGAATCTCCAGAGATATTGTCACCTGGTTCTAGACAGCTGCTGTCACCACGGAAGTTACACACGTGTGTGTGCAGGCTCCTCTCATTTCTCTGCTGCAGTGGTAACCCCTATGCTGTAGAGCAGGGATTTTCAACTGATGTACCCCGAGAGGATCTCAGGTGTGCTGTGAACATTTGTAAAGATCATTCATTAACTTATTTTCGAAAGAAGTTCAAAGCACAGCAAGTATGTAGTCTTTACTTCAGTCTTTTTTATGGATGATCATAATTTAAGTGTGCCATGGAAGTCTCACTGTAGATTCAAGTGGATCACGAGATAAGAAAGGTTGGAAACCACCGATGAGACTGAGACTGGCCCCACGGGACTGTGCTTATCTCATAGGAGCACTAAGCGACCTCTGATTCGCACATGCATAACAGGAGAGCCTCTCGGAATGTCGGTCTCTGACTCTCTCTGTTACCTTCTCTCTCTTCCTGTTAGGCTAAGCTAAAAATCACTGCAAAGCACACTCATCACACCTGAGGATGGCGCTTACTTCACGTTGATGCTGACACTAACCTTGGTGGCTGGGATCTGTTGGGTCTGAAAGGCAAGGGCAAGTTCTTAGGAAGGAGAGCCTCAGACTTGAACAGTGGTGCACTCTTAAGATTGGCCAGAAGATGTCACTGTAGGCTCAAGCCAATAAAACAAATTAGGGCAGGAGGACTGTCAGCTAAGCATGAAGGTGACTCCATTATGGGGGTTTGGAATGCTCAGCAGCCCCCATTACAATGCATGACTGGAAAAGCTGGTTGAAAGGTTAATCCAAATGTGTCACTGGACCTAATAAATTTATTTCTTTCCAAATAATCAGACTAATTGCCACTAAACTATTGCCTGAAGGCAGAAGGCTCAAGAAATATGTACTGAATATATGAATGAATGAGTAAATATTAAAACTAGAAGTGGAAGCAGTGAGCCCAGGGGCATAATAATCATCTTTGTTGGTAAAGGCTCCTGGGGATCACGAGCTGCTGCTCTAGCAGTGGCTCCTTACAGAGGTGAATTTTAGTGCCCCTCCCAAGGTCAGGTCTTAGGAAAAGTAGTGAGATACGTGAAGATGATTCCAGAAAAACTTGTGAGTTTTGCAAGGCCCATTTGGAGGCTTGCTCAGAGTTTTTATATGTTGAAGTATGTCTCCAGCCTCTCCTTCCTCTTTTCCAGAATAGTTCATGAAATAAGAAGCTAAAGGAGTTACTGAGACTCTGCTTTATGCCAGATAGAAAGGCTAAAGTCCAAATTTGGATTGGGCGGGATGAGGGCTACACATTTTAGCACAAGAGGACACAGCCCCTGGCCTGGGAAACAAACTTTAAGTAGAATCATAACAAGTCATTGTGGAAGTGCTCTGGCCACACAGAGGAGGAGGTCACGGGGGCAGCCAGGGGTGAGGTTAATTTTCTAAAAGGGGAGATGGTACTTGAGCTGGAACACGAAGGATCAGTAGAATTTTCCAGTCAAAGGAGGAAGATCATTCCAGGCAGAGGAAACACTACCACAGAGGCACAGAGTCTAGATCTCAAGATGCTTGAGTTGCTGGATGTCCCCAAATTGGGAGAAATGTTTCCTCCCAGGGCACCTGGCAGCACGCAGCCAGGCAGGTGGTTTAGTGGGATAGCTTTGGGTTTCCATGCACCACTGCTTCAGATGGGCATGAATACTTCAGAAAAGTGGCAGGCCTTTCTCCAGCTTTCCTTTGAGAAAGAATGTCAATGCTAATATTCAATGTTTATTGTTGTTTTCCATCCATACTGTGCCCCCGTGTCCACATCCTTCCTCTGCTGTACCGGAGTGGAAACTCACTTCTCATGAAAAGCACAATTCCAGGGCAGTTTCTTTGAGTACGCCTGATTGCATCATAAGCCTTGATGTTTCTGGAGTGGGGTGCGTGTGGGAGCATCCACTGTGTCTGGGTGCGAGCATGTCAGCGTGGACTTTAAATGTTAGTCGGCTATTTGGGCAAAGAACTTGATCTGTTTAAAGCTCTAAAGAGAAGGTAGCCAGGCTGCAAAGCCTCCGCCCTTGCTGACACCCACATGTCCTTTCAGTAGATAAAGAAATGGGACGTTTTGGAGCCAACAGAGTTAACTTTCCTATCCTGGGAATATTATCATGTGAGCAAAGGCTGAACCATCGTAGCAGCTTGCATGTATGCCACTGGCAGCTCCCATGTCTATTTCAGTCAGTGACTAACCACAGCGTTTATTTCTGGAGGCCCCCGGGCTGCTCTGCCCGTCTCTACATTCCACTTTCATAACGTATGAGCCATATTATGACAATGGTTGGAATCAAGAGTATCATATCAGTCTTTCAAAGAGGTTTTCTTTTTTTTTTTTTCTTAAATAAGATACCTAGATTATACTGGATATCGGACAAGGGCTTGTGCATATTTAATAAGAAAGATCAGGGGCGGGGCCTGCGGCTCAAGGAATAGGGTGTTGGCTGTACATACCAGGGGTGGTGGCTTCAGGCCGGGCTCCGGCCAAAACTGCAAAAAAAAAAAAAAAAAAAAAAAAAAAAAGGAAAAGAAAAAAAAAAGAAAGAACAGAAAGGAAAGATCAGCGTTCGAGCTCACTCGCCAACTTCATTTCACTTCAGTAAGTCATTTGCTTCTACTCAGTCTCCAATCCAAGATCAGGAAATGGTGGTTTAGGGATGGAGAATAGGAAACATCATCCATGCCTTGAGTCTAACCTTCCCACACTTGCTCTAGGTGAAGTAACAGCGAACTGGCTGAGAAAATGAGCTCTGTGTCCAGGCTGCTGGAACTCAGAGCGGACTGCAGCATAGTGGACAGGGCAAGTGCAATCACATTCCCATCTTTCCCGCTTTGCCCTTCTTACTGGCCAGGAAGCATCACATTTGCCGCGGACCTCCCTGATTCACTTAAGTCACCCCCGGTTTTTGACTGTTGCTTTTGGTACTTTGTCCGTAGGAACTTCCACTACATCACCATTCTCCGAGACCCGGTGTCGCGGTACTTGAGCGAGTGGAGGCACGTCCAGAGAGGGGCGACATGGAAAGCGTCTCTGCATGTCTGCGATGGAAGGCCCCCGACTTCCGAAGAGCTGCCCAGCTGCTACACTGGTGATGACTGGTCTGGCTGCCCCCTCAAAGAGTTCATGGACTGTCCCTATAATCTGGCCAACAACCGCCAGGTGCGCATGCTCTCTGACCTGACCCTGGTAGGCTGCTACAACCTGTCTGTCATGCCGGAAAAGCAAAGAAACAAGGTCCTTCTGGAAAGCGCCAAATCGAATCTGAAGCACATGGCGTTCTTCGGCCTCACTGAGTTTCAGCGGAAGACCCAGTATCTGTTTGAGAAAACCTTCAACATGAACTTTATCTCACCGTTCACCCAGTATAATACCACTAGGGCTTCTAGTGTAGAGATCAGTGAGGAGACCCAAAAGCGTATTGAGGGGCTGAATTTTCTGGATATGGAGCTGTACAGCTATGCAAAAGACCTCTTTTTGCAAAGGTATCAGTTTATGAGGCAGAAAGAGCATCAGGAGGCCAGGCGGAAGCGTCAGGAACAAAGGAAATTTCTGAAGGGAAGGTTCCTTCAGACCCATTTCCAGAGCCAGAGTCAGGGCCAGAGCCAGAATCCGAGTCAGAACCTGAGTCAGAACCCAAATCCGAATGCAAATCAGAATCTGACTCAGAATCTGATTCAGAATGTGACTCAGACTTTGAGCCAGGGGGAGAACCGGGAAAGCCAGAAGCAGAACCCAGGCCAAGAGCAGAATGATAGCAACGCCAGCAATGGCACCAACGACTACATAGGCAGTGTAGAGAAATGGCGTTAAATGGCTCAGAAAGGCTTGTGCACACTTCTCCCAAAGCGCCACCCAAGAGATGGCATAGCTTAAAAGATGAAAGTGTCCAAACACATCCTGCTTTCTTAATTCTGGAAGTTCAAAAAACTTTAGATGTTGCCTTTACAGTTGCCTTTCAATTCAACATTGTACTGTGCGTGGGTGAAACAAATCTCAACATATAATTAAATTGTCTTTTTTTTTTTTTTGGTTGGACTATTTATGAAATCCAAAAGCCAAACCAGACTCACCAGAATTTGCTGTTTTGATATTTTAAGAAGTTCTTAAATTAGTTATGGAGACAAAATGAAAGCATAAAATGTGACCATTTAACTTACGGCTAAGAAATGAACTTTAAATTATTTATGAGGCACTAAGACCTTCCTTCTTGGAAGCAAATGTATTTTTTCCCAGGGGTGAGCATAAGTATAAACATAAAATGGCTAAAACGAAACACAAAGCCTTTCATTTTCTTCTGACTTTAACAAGGATCCAGTTTAAATAGAGTAACAACTGCTTATAAATTTTACCAAACTGTAAAAATGAAAAATTCCTCTTCCAAACATGGGTAGTTTTATGTAAAAATATTGGCTTTTCAAGAACAGGACTCATATCTTATTATTTAAGAGATGTTTAAAATTTTAAACTTTTCCTACCTTTTACCATTTAAAGGTTTAAAACAGGGTGTATCTCCTATGAAACGGAACACTGATGTAAAGATGTAATTTCCAGACACTTTCAGGGCACTGTAATTTCAACAATTCTGGAATTGTTTTAGCGCTGCTTCTCATTCATTTCAAGGCTTCTCGGAATTGTGCTTATTCCAAACTAACCCATGTATAGAATCTTTCTTCATCATCTAAATGGTGTGTTGCTGAATTTATTGTGGTATCTAATCCTGGATTAAAGTCAGGACTTTCCTTCTATAGAGTTGTCTTATCAATGTTTGTGTAGTGAGGTCCTTATCAAGAAACTCTTGCACAGGATAATGTGTCTACAAATATTGCTGAAGTTATTCTTGATCAGATAGCATTGAACTTGAAATGTGAGCTGTTACTTACTTTTTGTACATCTTTATCGTAACGTTTCCAGTTGGGCTGCCTATCTCTAGCCCCTTAATTCTTTTTCATGTTGACGGATTGTAGACAATTACAAGAGCCAAAAATGGTAGAATAAGCATTAGGATAGCCAGAGTTATTCAGTAACACCGAAAGCTGCACCTCGATATTTTGGAGAAACCCTTCTGCCAGGTTTTTCCTTAACAAAGAACAAAAGTAAAGAGTGTTCTGCAATGAGAGTAAATATCAGGAATGAATGAATTAATGAGAGTGATTTGGTAGTGTAAGTCTATGCAAAAAGACTTTTATGGTATCAGTTATGACTGGAGCAAGGTGAAAAGTCTGTAACCCACTGTGTTGTCAAAGCACCATGTTTCTAGGCAGTTTTCATTTTATGGATTTTGCTACACTTCTGTAAGGACTTACACTAACCTCGTGGCTATAAATCAAACAAGGTGACTGGAAGTAGCAGTTACATTTTCAGGAGGGACATTCTTAGAAGTGTGACCATAAAGTCACGTCTTGTACAAGCTGCTCATGTGTATAATCCAGTTTTATCTGTAATAATATGGTCACACGCTGAACAAGAAACTGAGTATTTAGGTTTAAAATGGATTTTCTTGACTCTGAACTTGTATCACTATTTTTAGCTTTTGTTTTGTCTGACAGTATTGCAGGCCTGGGAATTCTGAGACCTAAAAACCTGAAAAGATTTTTTTAAAAAACACACCTTGAAGTCAAAGTGTTTCAGAGTAAAACTATTTTGTGTACGTTGTGTTTTTAAAATAGTCTGTAGATCACTATGGTATTTCAATTTTGTTTAGTTTTAATCGAGGATGTTTGCTCTTAAAACTGCTAGGTACTCTTGGAAAGCAGGACGAAGCCTGAGCCAGTGGAAAAGCTTGTTACAGAAAATACTTTCTCGTGTTATTGCTGTGGTATGCATGGTTTGCAAAGATTAAGTGCATTTTCTCTGTCTATACTGATGATTGTATATAGGGGATGTTATAAATATACATTTTGACATCATCATGTAAATCTCATGATTTCAACTGTAAACATCTGTCCAATGGTGTAGCTTTATAAACCATTCACTGATTTTGTGTAATTTAACAATAGATATGAAATAAAGTTTAAATTACAGGCTCTGAGTAATTTCATGATTTCAAGGGTTTCAGCCTGTAGACATTGTGACCTCACCAATTAGAACAGAATTCTCTTCTTACAAGGTGTTTCGTTTTTTTCCCACTTGCCAACAAGGTATGGAAATGAGATGACCCATTCCAATCAACCTTACGAAAATGCCCTTAATTAGGGGGTGGTTCCTTCTGGGTGTTTATGTTTAAATAAAACAAAGTTGTCTATGAAACACAAGTTTGCTATGCAAGTGAAATATGCATATTTTAATTTGGAAGTGATTTATACTTGCATATTGAAGAGCATGTAGAAAGGAAAAGCAGTGCTCTCTATTCTCCCCTCTGTCTACAGGGTAGAGGTTAAAGGTAAGCATTAATGTACTGGCTTTTAAAGTCAAGAACACAATATGTTTACATTCTTTCCAAAGCAACTCTCATCATTGGAAATATGGGTGGAGGTGATTTCTCCTTGCCCCTTTCCAAAGAGACTTTAGATATCAGTCCCAAAGGATTAGGGGGAAGAAAGCTATAAATTTGGAGGTGGGATTTTAAGTATTCTTAGTCGGTAGACTATTATGCTTATAAGGTTTTGCCCATTAACTGTTTATTAAGCAATAATTGGGTGGCTAAAGGCCTTGACTGTACCTCCTTGGAAAAAACTGAACAGAAATAAGGAGGCGAAGACCCTGAAATATTTGGGAAATAAAGGTTGGTTCTCTTTTCCTGCCAGGAGGGTGGGTACACTCCTTGAAGTGGAGAAAAGGTAGGAGGCCTGCTAAGGAAATGGGCTATTGAGGTAGCCCATGGAGGAGCTAGAAGGAAGAAATAACTCATTGTCTCCGTTTCTAAGGTCTTAGTTAGGATTTTCTTTTTATTTTATTTTTCCATTTGGAGTTATAACCAAGTACAAGCAGGGCTACCTTTAGGGCAGGTGGGGTCTATAAACACTGTTACACCTAGAGAGATGGTTTTCTTCCATGTAAGGGGTGGGGGGCTGAAAAGAGACATAAAAACCACATGCTGGGTCTGAGACACGGAAGAGAACCATGGAATCACCCAGGTTGGTGGTGTGCAATGTCCAGCTTTCTTGCATTGTCCTACAAAGCACTGTTCCCAACACTTGAAAGTTGGGAAGAGGGTGACTAGTGTAGTCCCCATGGCAAATAGCCATCAGCAGTGGGCCAGGAGTTGCTTCTCTCTTGTCTTCACTATTAAACTAAACAAACAAAACTTGAGCGTTTCATGGAAAATGCTAGCACTAAACACAGTGCATGCTGATTCCCACACAACCCACTGGGACTGTGGAATGCGGCCATTCTAATCTCTCCCATGCCAAGAATGAGGTAACCTGACAGTCTAAACTGTCAGAGCAATTAGATCAACACCTCAAAAATTCCAGCATTCAACCAGACCTTCACAAATGGACAAAGCCCTCAGAACTTCAGGAGAAAATCATCCTAAAAGCAAAGCCAATTAGCTGTTTCTCAGGGCAAATGGCACTGTCCTGAGCAGTTAGAGCAGGGTGTATGTGGCTGGCGCCCTACCCACTGAGGCCAAGATTAGAATATGCAAGTTAAAAAAAAAAAAAAAAGAATATGAAAGTTTTCCACAAACTACTTCCCTCAGGCCAAATGCAGCCCTCAGCCCTCTTTTGTAAATACAGTGTCACTGGGGCATATCATGCCCATTTCTTTGTGTCTTTTCTCTGGTTGTTCTCATGCAACTACAGCAGGATCTTTTGGTAGCAGAGATTTTCTGGCTTGAAAAACTCAAAATATTGTATTGCCCTTTATTTGTTTTTGTTTTGGGCCAGGGCTGGGTTTGAACCTGCCACTCCGGTATATGGGGCTGGCATCCTACTCCTTTGAGCCACAGGTACCACCTTTATTGCCCTTTATAAAGAAAAAAATAGCTGATCAACCTCAGAACTAGAGAACCAATCAAAATGTTCTAAATATTGAAACCTTGGCAGAGTTTATTATCACCCCAGAGCCTGACAGAATAGAGCGGTGTGATTCAAATATAGTTCTCAATAACATAATTTGTTGAGAAACTACGATGTGAACATTGGTGCTTTAGGCCTGAGAGCAGGGGAAGGCCTGATCCTTTCAGGGTTGAAGAAATGCAAATGCTGTGTCAGTGAGTATAGGTAAAAATTTAATTATTTCTTAAGGAGTTTTAGATCCTAGGCATCCACCAGTCCGTTGGGGTAGCATGTATGCATGTATACATTTGATCACATGCTTGTAAAAATTAATATATAAGTATATAAAGTAAGAAGGCACACGATAACTACTGTGATGGTGATTTCCTCCAGACCTTCTTTTCAATTCACATCCAATCTAATACATGGTTTCTCTCTCTCTCTCTCATAAGACTTGCTCACACAAAACCCCACACACAAACCCATAGGATATTTGTTTAAAAGATGAAACTAAATTTTATCATTGTTAATCAAATATTGTGCCCACTGCTAGTCAATTTCCTTTCTTAGTTTTTGTGAATTTAAAATTTTTATTAGAAATGATTTTCTGAGGTCCCCATGTGGGTCACCAAATGATAGGTTTGGAAAATGCACAGTTGCTCAGTAGATGCTGCTTGCGGGATGAGAAAAGAATTTCTCTAGGCCAAGATTAGAATGTGAAAGTATAAGTTTATTTTATATTAGAGAAAAGGAAGGGAGTGGAAGGAAGAGATGAGAAAGAGAAGAGAGCAGGGAATGAGAGTGGAGAAGATAGAAGGAGAGAGAAAAGGAGCCAGAGAATAAGTGGCATCTCAAGGGAAGAAAGGAAGAATGTCAGCCTTCAATTTCCTTTTTTTTTTTTTAAAGAGTGGGTGCAGTGCCTATAGCTCAGTGGGTAGGGCACTGGCCACATACACCTAAGCTGGCGTGTTTGAACTCAACCTGGGCCAGCTAAACAACAATGACAATTGCAACAACAAAAAAACTAGCTAGGCGTCGTGGCAGGCGCCTGTAGTCCCAGCTACTAGGGAGGCTGAGGCAAGAGAATTGCCTAAGTCCAAGAGCTGGAGGTTGCTGTGAGCTGTGATGCCATGGCACTCTACCCAGGGTGACAGCTTGAGACTCTGTCTCAAAAAAAAGAGGTGGGAAAAAGACTCAACAATGTATTATGGTTTCCCTCCAGAACAGATATGTAGAGGATGGTTCATCCTAACCCTCCAAATTGTTTACTGCTGATGTTATAGATTGAGAGTATAGACTACAAACTCATGTTGCCTGGGATTGAAACCCAGATCCACCATTACTAGCTTTGTGACCTTAGGGAGGTCACTAACTTCTGCATGCCTCAGTTTCCTCACCTGTAAATGGAGAAAATAAGAACTACGACTTCAAAGAGTTTTTATGGGAATTAAATGAATTAATGTGTTAAAGCACTTAGCCCAGTGCCTGACATGGAAGAAACTTCATATGTGTTTGATAGTATTATCATTATCATTATTACTGTTAGTAGCACGAAGGCTGAAATTCTACTGATTTCTCATGTCTCCAGTCATTAAATACTGACTCACTCGGAGATCAAGAACTGAAAATGTTGGCAAGAAAATAAGCAAAAAATAGTATAGAAGCTGTTGTGACTAATCTAAAAAAACTTTTAAAAAAAAATATATTTCAAATGAAACATAAATGTATAATGACCTATCCTAAGGTTTACTTCTGAGCTCTGAACGTAGTTAGTGACAACAATATTCTGAAAGATCTAATCCACAAAATGCCAAGTGAGTCACAGATACTCTCTCCAGCAATAAAAGTGCATTATCTGATGTCCCTGGCTGACTTGGGACCTACTTTATCACATTTAGCCAAGAATGACTCACTTCCAACTCCCCTCCTTTGCCACCCATCTCGCCACCCAGAATTGACAGAGTGGGGGCCAACCTGTCTGATGACTTCAAAGAGGGCTCCCAAGGTCTAGTTGCCTCCTGCCTGGGTCTGGCTTGGCTCTTGGGATTCCCACACTCCGAGTCTCTACTCTAGGTGAAGGGGCATGTCCAAAAGACGCTATTAAAATGCACATATGCCACCTGTTAATTCAAAGTTAGCACATGCTAGTTTATCAGATTAGCAATTATGAAGATGACACAAGGGCCTTGTAAATTCAGGTAGATCCCTTTATAAAGAAAAGAAAAGAAAAGAAAAACCTTTGCATCGATCCCATTTTCATTTTTAAATTTTAGTCTTATTACTTTAAGGAAAGGATAAGGTTCAATAATCCTCATCAAGTCACACTGAGTTGTATAAATTCTATTCTCATTACACCTGGTTCAATCTTGTGACTTCACTAATGTCCACAGATTTGGGCCTAAGAAAAGTGTAACAGTTTTTGTGACTTCAAAATGCTCTATGGGATTTCATGTGACTTATGAGGACCTGAGGGGGACTGTCAGGTCTTAAAAGAGAGTGCTGTGCCATACGTAACTTGACAGGAGCTATCCAGCCAACTACAGCAAATCCTAGCCAACCTTTCCTTGGATTCATCGGAAACACAGAAGAGTGGTTATTTTCTCAGACCTGAAGGAGATCTTCCATCTCTAAAACTACCTCGAGCAGGAGCACGTGTCCATCAACGACCTTGAGATTACATGGCAAAGATTAGGAATTTGGTCCAAGAGGCAGAAGAGCTTCACAAAGCTGAATGACTAGGAAGTTTAAGAGCCTCATTACTGACTAGTCAAGATGAATAGGATTTATAAGGAATGAGCTTGACCTAACAAGCACTAACAGGCATCAGCAGCTGTCAAGTTTCCCAACCCTCCCCAGTGCCCATTGCAGTTGAAAACATGTTTTCCCAAACTCCTGGGAGCTTCGCTTTCATTTCCCAGCAGTCCCTCTCTAGGGCAGGTTTCTGTGTTGCCCACCCAAATGGCCACGATATCTTCTTAACTATTCTCCTGGATTTAGCCTCTTTTTTGACCACCAGACTCATCTTCCTAAAGCTGTTTCTCAAAACCAAATCCATGGACCTGTGGCCTCAGAATTCATCTCTCTCTCTCAGATGTATTTGTTTAAAAATGCAGATTCCCTGGGTCCCTCTGCAGATGTTCTCAATCAGGATGTCTGGGGTGTAAACTGAAACAGCCTTTTTTGAGATCCCAAGTGATTCTAAATTGCTCCTGTAAATTGGGTAGCTACAGTTGTGATCATAGATCTGATCACAGCACCTCCCTCTGCAGACGCGGGGCTCACCATTGCCTGCGGACTCGAGTTCACAATCCTCAGCTGGAGGCACAAAGCTCTCCACAGTCGGTCCCTACTCTTTTGCAGGGTCACCTTTGAATACCACCCTATTTGAACCTTTGCTTCAAGCTATAGTTCTTTACCCTCCGTCCCAGCCATGGACTTTCCAAAATTAATTCGAATAGGAGTTTAGCGGGTGTCCTTGACTCTGACAGGCTGTAGAAAATTTTAAATAGGCTGATTTAAAATTTCCTGATTGTCCATTATGATTGCCACGTTAAAAGGCTTTTAATGGACTCTAACAAGTCCAAGTGAGTCCAAAGTAAGTGGCAACCAATTAGAGCAAGCTAGTAGTGCAGGTAAGAGTTGTCAACCTCAAATGTGTCCATACAGAGCAGAAGAATCCAACCCCAGAGAGACACAGTTCAAGCTGGTAGAACTTTCTTGAGGTATGGAGACTAACAGGTCACTTGGGTTACAATGGAAGCTTCCCTGCCTGATCGGGCCACCATGTCACTCCTGGTAACTAGGCCAGCCCCAAGCTCTTGGAGCAAGTGATCCTGAGTCTGGAAGCATTTATTTAACCAACTCTAGCTTCCTGGCTTCCTGTCCAGCTTCTGGTAGCTCAGCTTTCATCCTGTATCCTGTTCATCTGACAAACCTGTCCTGAGCACTTTACTGTGAGTTGGGCCCGTGAAGCAGGAAGCCCAGAGGAGGGGCAGAGAATGCTTATGAAGAAAGTGATCTTCAGTTGTGACCCTTTCCCTGGGCCAAGAGGCCTGCTCTAACCGACCCACCTCCCAGCCACACAGCCCCATCAGCCCTGTGAATGAAATTGCCCTGATGGTGCTGCCTGCCTTCTCGAATCTCCAAGTGTCCCCTGCTCACAGAAGCTCTTTGGAGGAAGGTTCGGCAGTTCAACTTGAAGATACTTAGTCCTATTCTTGGATGAACATTTCTGAACTTGAGGGGCTGGAGATGGTTATTACAGCCCCATTCCACTAAGGGACGCTAGTTCTTATTCAGCCAAGAGACCTCAATGCCCACATCTGCCCACATCCCTGCCAGATAAGGAGCAGCAAGTGACATTTGTTGAAATTGGATGATAGCTCAGCGTTCCAAGCATTTATATGCATCATCTCATTTAAACTTCACAACACCCTGTGAGGAAGGAACAAAAGCATTTTTAAAGCTTCTTTCAGCTCCAACACCATCAGGCAAGACCCCTGTTAAATTTCTACCCCTGTTTTCTCATTTACAGATTTACCTTGAAGTCTAGAGAGGGCAATTGACTTGGTTAAGGTCTCATGGGGAATTAGGGGCAGAGAAGAGACCCAATCTCCGGTCTCTCTGGGTCTGGTGTGCACATCACTACCCTAATGCTTTAATAGAATATTTTTAGCGTTTCTACATTTCTTTTGCACTGTCCCATTGCTCATTGACTTTCAACCTAAACAGAATTCTTTCTGGATTGTCCATTATGATAATGTAATAGTCAGGAGTCTATGGTCTCTGGAGCCAATTTTTTTGGTTCATAATTCTAGTTCCACTCCTTATTAGCTGCGTAACATGAAGTAAATGACTTCATCTCTCTGAGCCTTTCTTTCTTCATTTCCAAGACTGAAATTATAATAGTATTTACCTACCCCATAGGTTGCAGTAATGATTACATGAATTAAAAAACACAAAGCATTTTAGAACAAAGTTCTGGTGCTTGGCAATTTGACTGGATTAATAGGGCCAAACATGTTTAGCACTGAAGCAATTGATTATTGTTTGGACTAATATGTATTACTCATTCAGTACATTTTTATGGAACACCTACGTTGCTTTTCTTGGTACGGTTTTACATTGTTGTTCCTCCCATTCATTGTATTCTGACGAGCTACCCAGTAATTGAATGCACTATAACAATAATGAAAATATTCCTACCTAAAATCCCTGCAGAAACTAGATTTTTATCTCTCTTGCTTTACAGTTTTCTCCCGTTCTTCCTTCGTAGGGTCTTGTGCTGTATTTTTACACACAGTGGGCATTTCGTTGGACATAGCAACACCTGTTTAAACTTGGCAGATACATTATTTTTCCTGATGGATAAGGACAATATGAGTGTTTATTCTCAACAATGCCAGGAACTGCTATTTAAGAGATGCACGCGCTGTCCTCAGCTCTGCACTCAGGATTCCTGTATCCCGCACACAGCACAGGCAACACGCACATCCGCCACATGCTCTGCATTTTCCATGACAATCACAAGTTCTCTTATTCTGTCCCACTGTCAGTCACATATGCCCGTTTTTGTTCCGAAAAGTAAGGCTCTCTTTAGTATTAGTACTAAATGTTAATAAGATTTAGTGCATTGCCTTTTCATCCCTGGTGATTATAAGTAACAAAAACATATCTTCAGAAGTAAATCATCTCCCGTGAATATCTTTGCACATCATTACTGATTCTTTAGTTTGGCATTCAAGGTCTTTCGTGATCTGGCCCCTACTGACTTGCCCGTCTCGCCTCTCAGCACGTACCCTCTCACCCCCAGCCGAGAGGAGCTACTTGAGTTCTCCTGTCATGCCCTCATGCCATCTTTTCTCACTGCCCCTCTAGACATTTCACACATGCTGCCCTTTTTACCTTAAAATTCCTTTTTTTTTTTTTTGAGATAGTCTCACTCAGTCACCCTGGGGTTGAGTGCCTTGGTGTCATAGCTCATAGCAACTTCAAACTTTTGGGTTCATGTGATCCTCTTGCCTCAGCCTCCCAATTACCTGGGACTATAGGTGCCCACCACAACACCTGGCTATTTTTAAAGACAGGATCTTACTCGGGCTCAGGCTGGTCTCGAACTCATGAGCTCAAGCAATCCACCCTCCTCAGCCTCCCAGAATGCTGGGATTACAGGCACGAGCCATCTCCCCCGGCCAGCCTTAAATTTCTTTCTTTTTTCTTTTTTGGCTGGGGCTGGGTTTGAACCTGCCACCTCCGGCATATGATGCTGGTGCCCTACTCCTTTCAGCCACAGGTGCCGCCCAAGCCTTAAGTGTCTTTATCCCTCTTGCTCTGCTCTCCTCCATTATCATTGAATGCTTCGCCTGCTCCATAACACACGCGCACCCTTAGCTTAGTCAATCCCTAACCTTCCTCATACTCTACTTAGGTGTTCCCACTTCTGGCAAGTCCTCCCCGTGGCTCCTGAAAACTGGATTTAGTCTTCTTTCCTACAACAACACAGGATGTGTGTGTTGCCTGTGCTGTGCCCCCATCACTGTGTCAACTGCCACCCCAGGACTCATGCTAACACAGCAAACGCTCTTTTGTATGAGTGATTAGGATCTTGTCCTCTGATTTATATACATTTCCCCAAACTTGGTAGGGGTAGGTGTGTCTTTGGGGGGTGATCAGCTAGACTGCGGCCATCACACTCATTCTTAGGGCCACGTGTTTGCTTCCCTTACTAGATTGTTGGCTCGGGGAAGGCAGAGATGTGGCCTGACCCAATTACTTCATAGACCCAGCACCTCACACCACGCCTTGGCAGTAAATCACTCATCTCTTCATTCATTCAGCAAATATTTACTGAGTGCCGAACCTGGTGCATGGCAGAGTCTGTGTTCATGCTAGGTATTCAGATGTGAATAAAAGAGATATGATACCTGCTCTTGTAGAGCTTTCAGTCGAGCACTGAGACTGGTAAGACTGAAAACATCTTGCAAGTCAATTAGAATGCTGTACCATGCTAAGGCCATGAAGAAAATACACGGAGGAAGGTGATAAAGGGTAAGAGAAGACGTATTTTCGGTAAGGCTACTCTAGGAGGTGACATGAAGGATAAGAAGGAGCTGGCCATGCAAAGAGGCATGATGCCAGGGGGGAAAGGAATCTTATTTTAGAGACTTGATACAGTAGCCTCCCTTATTTATAGGGGGCACACTTTCAGAGATCCCCAGCGGATGCCTGAAACCGTGGTTAGTAACAAATTCTGCACCTGTTCTGTTTTCTCAGTTTGATAACCGAGATGGCTGCTTAGTGACTAACAGACAGGTAGCATGTCCAGTGCGGATGCACTGGACAAACAGATGAATCACGCCCTGGGCAGGACTGAGCGCGACAGCATGAGATTTCATCACATTCCTTGGAATCATGTGCAATATAAAGCTTATTAATTGTTTCCTTCTGAAATTTCTTATTTGATATATTTGGAGTAAACTACAGTAATTGAAACCACAGACAGGGAAAACTACTGTACGTGTTTGCTGAATGAATTAATGAAAAAGTGATGGGCACTTAAATGAATTCTCTTGCAAAGGTTTTGGTCGTGAAGGGTCCCTTGTAATTAATTAGCACGATCTCTGTGTTTTCTATTTTGCCTTTCCTCTATAGGCAGTCCTGAACTATTAGCAGTCCAACATAGTCCTTTAGCTAATGGTCCCTGAGATTATGGCAGGATCTTTCAGCAGAGGGCACCCACTCAGCCAGCTTCCTAACAGGCCCCAAAGCACATGACCCCGCACCCTGGCCCTTGACTTTGGCAGCCTGCCAGGCTGGCAACACCTCTCTGGGAGCTCTCTTCCATCAACAAACATCCATGTCCAGTAGATGGCTAAATGGGATGTTGTCCTATCTGATTTATATACCCTTGGAAAAACTTGAGAGCAGTAGGCATATCCTTGAAGGTGATGAAGTAGGATGTTCGTGGTCATTGCTATATACAGATATTAGATTCTCAGTCAGGAACATAATCTGATGACACTTTGAAACTCTTTTACAAATCTTAACACATATCACCTTAAAGTTCAGTTTTTGTGTCCCTGCCTTACCTCCTTTACTGAATGGTAAATATATTCTTTAGGGTAAGAGTGTGATTTTAAGACATTATCCATCTCTCATTATCGACTTGCCCATAGCAAACACTCAAGATGTGTGTTCAGATTAGGTTTTTACTGAGAGGAAATTTATTAGGGCTTTTTTCCCATTGAGTTGTATTCTTGCAAAAGCTTCACTAGGCTCGAGAGCAGCTCATGGTGTGCTGGGTTTTCTTTGGGCGACACCCATCCATGATGAGGCTGTACTAATCAGGGGTTCACAGAAAGAAATAGAACCACATGGGCATGTATGTATCTCTAAAGATCTTTGTTTCAAGAACTGAACATCACACAATGGTAGGCGCTAAACAGTCTCTGGAAGGTAGTTGTTTGTTATCTGATGCTAGAGCTTGAAGTCCACAGAGCAGGTGATTGGGAAGGGAAGATGGGTATAAAAAGGGGAAAATGAGAACGCTGTACAGCCCATGAGAATGGACTGAAACTTGTCAAACTGCCTTGACCTGGATGTCTTGGGTGTCCTGCAGAAGCCAGGACACTGTCATAGACCTGAACACACACACACCTGGCCCAGATGTTGGAAACACTAAAGGAAGATACAGGGAGAGACGGAGCAGCTGCAGGCCCAGGGTGAGCCAGCAGGTAGGTATGTAACGAAGTGTGTGAGCTGCAAAATATTCGCTGCTTCCGTTCTGCCTTCCTCATCTTCCACAAGAATCTCTCTCAGGAAAGGGAATACAGGGAAATGTAGTTCAGGTTCACCAAGTTGACACATTACAAAACCAACACAGTGGCCTTGACTCCGCCCACAGAAGCCTGTAAACTACTCTTACTTTCTTACACAAGAAGACAGTGACCTGCTTTCATCAACACCACCTGAGTGTGTCTAGGTGCCTGTTCGACTGATGGAGCCTCCATGTACTTTGGTGGAAACTCCTTTAAAGATGTCACATTGCCACATCCCTCAGAAATGCCATTTTACTGGCTTAGTAAGGTTTTTTGTTTCTTTGTTTGTTTGCTTTTTTTTTTGGCTTAGTAAGGTTTGCTTTGCAGTGTTTAAGATGATTTTTGTTTATTTGTTGCTTTGTTGTTTGTTTGGAGACAGAACCTCAAGCTGTCTCCCGGGGTAGAGTGCTGTGGCATCACAGCTCACAGCAACCTCCAACTCCTGTACTCAAGCGATTCTCCTGCCTCCGCCTCCCAAGTAGCTGGGACTACAGGCACCCACAACGCCCAGCCATTTTTTGGTTGCAGCCGTCATTGTTGTTTGGCAGGCCCGGGCTGGATTCGAACCCACCAGCTCAGATGTATGTGGCTGGTGCCTTAGCCGGTTGAGCTACAGGTGCTGAGCCTGTTGCTGTTTTTTTTTTACCGAAGGCTTTTCTTAGAGTCATTTTTTACTGATGAAGCAACATGTATCTAGCTATGTGCACCTCTCAACACCTCTTCAGGATCTGTAGGTCATGGGAACACACACACATCTAGAAAAAGAGAGAATGTTAAGGAAAAACAAGGGGGAAGCTTTTCTAGCCTTGCCTTTCCTTTCCAATTTTGTGGCTGAAAAGAGGAAAAGAGAAAAGATGGTGATGAACTCATTGCAAGGTTTCAACAGGGAATATGCAGTTCACAGACGTGGCCACAAGATGGTGTGATGCCTGTGCATATGATACACACTGGGGCGGGGGCGGGGGGGGGGTTGGATCAAGCCCTCAAAATATTTAGCGTTCTTGTTTTCCCGTATAGAACCTAAGTATTGGGAAGAGAGCAAAAGTGGAAGGGAGCCACAGAATTTGAGTGCTTTACCAAATATTACCCAAAGTTTTGGAGAATGAAGAAAATCAATTTATAGCCTTATTTGGCTCTGGAGTCCTGGGGAAGGGGACCAGCTATGCAATCTCTACATCTGTCAGCTAATTCTGAGCTCTTTGCTTTGTCGGTTATATAGCAAGATACTAAAGTGCATATTGGCACTTTTTATATGACAGATTCTGTTCCCATAGGACATGCTTGGTGGGCTGTGGGATGAAAGGAGACACATTCTTTTCTTTTCATCGAATCACAAATTGTTCTCTCAAGGCCTGGATTATGAAGTTCATTTACTTTATGCCATGTAAATTCTGTATGGGGTGGCAAAAATACCCAGCAGTCCAAGATGGCTTAGGAGACACAATTCAAGAAAATTTTTTTTTTTTTTGAGACAGAGCCTCAAGCTGTCACTCTGGATAGAGTGCTGTAGCATCACAGCTCACAGCAACCTCAAATTCCTGGGCTCAAGCGAGTCTCCTGCCTCTGCCTCCCAAGTAGCTGGGACCACAGGCGCCCGCCACAACTCCCGGCCATTTTTTTTTGGGGGGGGGTTGCAGCCGACATTGTTGTTTGGTGGGCCGGGCTGGATTCGAACCCGCCAGCTCAGGTGTATGTGGCTGGCGCCTTAGCCTGCTGAGCCACAGGTGCTGAGCCAATTCAAGTAACTTTTGATGCCTCATTAATGGAGGTTAGCTATGAACCTGTTAACAGTGTGATTTGTAAAGGTAGGCATTGCAACCTGTAAGACCTGGCTCAAATTTCATGCAAGGAGGCTTACAAAGTGCTTGCAAACTCTTTTTGAGTGCTTTAGAAAAAAAATACACCACTGAATAGGTAAATCCTGGCTTGGCTTTGATTTCTTCACTGGTTAGGAAAATTAGCTATACAGAGTAAGCAAAACCAGGTAAATTTTATTCTATTTAAATAGAAAACACAATGATCTAATCCCTTTTAAACTGTTGATTGGTTGTCCTCACAGAAAACCCTATATAAAGATAGTTTGAAGGTCTTACAATAGATAAATGACAAGTGACAATCTACAAGACAATAACTATACCACAGACAAAGGGTTACCATCATTAATGTACAAAGAGCTCATATAAGCCAGTAAGAAAAAGATAAACCAATAGCCAATAAATATAGGTCATCAAAGGAGCAATTCACAGAAAAAAACATAAATGGCCAATTAACATTTGAAAAGGTGCTCAATCTCACTGGGTACCGTAGAATAGCCCTGATGATGGGAAAATGCTAATCTACACAAAAGGATAGCTGACGGTTTTGCCTCTCAAATAGGCCAAAAAAAAAATAAAAATAAAAATAACATCCAGTGTTGTTCATGGTGTGGAGAGGGATACTCTCACAGACTCTTCAGAGTGAATTGGAACAGCGAACTCTGTATGGCAATTTGGCAGCTTCTATCAAAATTTCTAATATGTAAGCCAAGAAATTAGATTTTCAGGGATTTCTCCTCCAGATATACTCAACATGTGCCCCCATTTGGGTTTACAGAGGTGTGACTAGAAAAAAAAATGGGAGAAATAGGAATCAATCTGTTTATCAATTAGACCCATAATAAATAAACTGTCAATACTGTGGGATATGCAGTTCTTACTAGTATGAGACAGAAGTACATACACTGACATAGGCTAATCTCAAGTGTATGTAGTTGCAAGAAGTATGTGTGTGTGTGTGTGTGTGTGTGTGTATGGAAACTTATTTGAAAGGACACACTCCCAGCTGATGATACTAATTAGCTCTAGCTCTGGGGAAGGGATTTGGATTGTTGATGTGAAGGAACATTACTGCATTTTGCTTTAAATACTTCTTTCTATATTTTAGATCATGAACAGGTATTCATGTATTAAGACATTTAAAGCTAAATTTATTTTAAAAGACTTTACCAGGATTATAAAACTTATAATTTCTTTCCCCAAAGCTTCACAGCTGCCCAAATAATCTTCAATAAGTCAAAAAGCTAAGACCTACATGAGATGGAGATTAACAACTATGGGCTCCTAATACCCATTAATTTTCTTCTTTAGGGGCCCACACAATTCACTTTCATTACAAGTTTTTCCTGCCTGTCATCTGGCAGTAGGTTTCCAAGGAACAATGTGAGGGGCTGGAGTAAGGAGCAAGTGGGATGGCTAGAAAATCATGTGTGTTTTTTTTCCTTCAGCCTCTTTTTTTTTTTTTTTTTTTGCCTTCACTAATTGAAGAATGTTTTCCTCTTGACTTTTTTCATTCCTTCTCATTTTAGGGCTTTTCCTTGTCACAGTAACACACAATCATATACTTTTTAGTTCTTGTCCTTAGAGTTTGGCCATCCGGTTAGATCCAGATTTTTGCTATTTGCTTTCAAAGATTCTGGGGATTTTTTTCCTTCAGCCAACAATCTTGTTTTCTCCTTTCCTCTTCCTTCTCAGGGACTAATAAAGGCATAATCCAGTCCTGGACCCGTAGAATTACCTCCACATTTTCTGATGACTGCAGGGGACTTCTGTCATGCTTTATGGCTGGTTGAAAACATTTGCCTTTCTATACTGCATTTTCTTTAACGCTCTTGATTTCTGAGTATCCTTGTACCATGGTAGCATTCCATCAAGGCTCTATCCATGTTCAATTTCTTAACTATTTACCCCACAGGAAAAATGCTATGATGAATGCGCTTTATTTTGGCTGATTATTTCACCTTCTTTACTGAGTGGTTGCCTTAAACATATTCCTAAGGCGTATTTGGCAATTTGTGACCCGGTGTATTTTTTTCAATAGGCCTATAGATTGCTAGTCACATATCACTATCAGATCCTGACCTGCAGTTATTGTAAGTGACTCTTTGGCCTTCTCCGCTGGCTCCCCTGAGCTGTACATCTGTAAAGAACTCCTTCTCTGAGATCCCCATCATTTATTTGCTCCACCTTAACTCTATTTGACCTCCTTTTTGTATTCTCCTAGAACATGGCATATTTCAGAAATAAGTGTCTTATCTCTTTCTGCCCTTCTTTCCTATATTCTTCTAGATCTGTTTCTTTTTGTCATTAGAAGCGGAGGATAAAAAAGTTACCATGTATCATGCAATGTCTTATGACTGGGTGAAAAATATATCTCCATTCCTTTGTTTTCCTATAATTAACAGGCACATTTTGTCTTCCACCCACTGAAGCATTGATGAAAATATTAAATGGTGGTAGCCTTAGGTCAGTTCTCTGAGAAACACAGTGCACTGTACACCCCTGCCTCTGGTTCTTATTGAACTATCAAAGACTGGCTGGTTAATATCATCCTCTAGTGCCAATTGTATACGGTCTGAATCATATTTTTCAAGCCAGTTAATGAGGAGGTCAATGGCCTGGAGCAGATTCAAAAGCCTTTCTAAGCTCAATACATATTATGTTGTTTGCTATTAGGCTTGTCATCTGTTACCAACAAAAATTAGATTGGGTCAGCGTGACTTTTTTCTTCGGGATGTACTGCTCATTGTTCCTCAGCACCCTGTACTGTTCTTATCCTTTTTATTTTGATTGTGGAATTTTTAAAAAAATGTTGTCCTGTGAGTAAAAGTGGCTTTATTCAAGTAAAATTGGGTTTATTTCTATCATATCTGTGCTGACTGTTCTTCCTTTCTGAAAAGGTGGGTTTCTCCTTGTTCTTTTTCTAATCTCCAAGAACTCTGGTTTCCAAGAATTTCCAAAGATGATACAGTGGTTTCTCAAAGAATCCAGATGATTCTTTACAAATTTTATCAGAAAAGTCTTACAAGGCCATTCGAAATGGCCAGTATCTTAATTGACATCACTCAGGAGGAATTCTGTGCTTACAGAGAATTAGGCAGTGCATGTGGCCTGCTGCGATCGCGAGTTTGTATGGGTGTGTGTGTGCATGTATTAAAGTTTCCTTGTATGCTAATGTCATGTTTTCAATTACTTTCCCACACAATCAAACACAATCAAAGAACCACACTATTTCTCTTTCCTTCCATGCAATATAGTTTTTCATACATGTGTTGCTAATAAAATCGTATTCCTTGCTTTGCTTCTCCCCATTTCAACTTTAAATGTAGCTGTTCCAAATCTTTTGTGGGCAGAAGAAAGGTATTAAGAAATAAATCCACTTCCTAATGTTCACACCAGTCGATTTGTCACGATCCACTTATGCCAAGGACTGCAATTGTTTGCTCCTGGAAGTAATGTGGGAGAAGGAGGTTAATGCCTTAGAGAGCCCCCTTCTAATGCCACAGTGAGGCTGGGCACCCAGCGTTAAATGAATAATCTTCAGTTTCATAAACCCCATGCTTTTTCTTTGCATAGCACAATGAGTCTTCAAATAAATATATGAGAGAAGCTCGTTATCTGGCCTTTGCTGTTTAGATCCCCCCCCCCCCGCATGTATATCATGATTCTGTTTTCATTAATGTAAGTTAAAGGGCGAAAATTCAAGAAGCACTTTTATGGATGAAAGCCTACCAAATCCATCCTCATATTTTTGAAGAAAATAAAAAAGCCTTCTTATTGGAACTTTTTTGTGCTCATCTTTGCTTTCAATCAGCACTAGAGAGGAACCACAACAATACTCTCGCAACCAATAATATCTAACTTTTATTGAGTGCTTATTACGAACCAGGCTTTGGTCATAGTTGTTTTATGGAATTAACCTCTATTTTATACTGGGACTAGATGGAAGTTAGGAGGGGTTAAGTGACTTGCCTCAACTCAGTTGGGTAAAGTGTGGCAGAGTTGGAACACTCTTTCATAGGACTGGAGTTGAGCAGTCTGAGACTCGAGATAACTTTTTTTAGATATTTTATTTTCAATGAAATTAGCATGAAATTCAAGGATCCCAGATTCTGTTAAATAGAATTTTAAATAAATAGTATTATTTATATTTAAAAGAAACTTGTTCATATTTTGAATGCTGGAGAAAAATTTAAACTAAGTCTCTTCATTTTGTTATATTTCCTTTAAGTTTTTTTATGCCCAATTTTTCTTATGATTCGTTCTACGTGGTTGTAAGAATACTCTACATGTACTTTTGCAGACTTTTAAAATTTTATCTTTATTGCATAAACATTTTCCCTGTTGTTTTTCTTAACGCATTACATAGTGATCAATTGATGGAATGTATAGTTTACTTGGTTTTTTAATGAGCATTAGCAATTAGGCTGGGTTTTTTTTCATTATTTTAAATATCACTGTATTAAAAGTTCTTCCTCTGAAACAGCCTTTTATTAAACAGCAAAACAGAATTGCAACACAATTTAAATGTATGCAAATTAGGGCACAAAAGAATGCAAAATGTTTGCAGTGTGACTATTATATATTCATATAGCTAAAGCCATTCATCAACTCTTGCACCAATACATAAGATTATCCCATGATTAAAAGTAGCCCAGATCTAATAACCATAAGCTATAGGAGTGGATCTCTTTTCCTATTATTACATTTAAGAATTACTGCTCATAATATTCATTTACCAAAATGGATTCTACAAACTAAGCTAACAAAAGTTGCCAAAGGAGCAACAAAAAACTAGCCGGGCATTATGGTGGGCACCTGTAGTCCCAGCTACTCGGGAGGCTAAGGCAAGAGAATCATCTAAGCCCAGGAGCTGGAGGTTGCTGTGAGCTGTGTGATGCCATAGCACTCTACCCAGGGCAATAAAGTGAGGCAGTCTCTCTAAAAAAAAAAAAAGTTGCTAAAGGAGGACTAAAACGCTGCAAACCAAGTAATGGAGTTTACAGAAAATTCTAGGAGAACAAACGAGAAAAGATACTGAGCAAGATTATCAATTAGTATATACATAAAGCTCATCCATTTTATTCATGATTCTGATACTAGTATAATCTTAAGGAATTTAACAAAAGTTAATCCTTGACACCATACTCTTTTTAACCATTCTCTACCAAATGTGGCTCATGTAAGGGTACTCAAATTTAATCCACTTTCATATATATTTCTCAAAAGATCTTCTTTGTGCCATAGATAATACCAACGTGGAGTTAGAACACTGAGATGGTTACTACTGTTTAATAAGTACCTTTCCATCGTATTTCTATTTTTTCCTCGAGATTTTCTATTTTAAACACACACACGATGAGAACTGACATCTATCAGATACCAAGTAGGTTATTTTGTGCAAAAAAAGGTTTTTTTCCTTTTTTTTTTGAGACAGAGTCTTACTTTGTTACCCTCTGTAGAGTGCTGTAGTGTCACAGTTCACAGCAACCTCAAACTCTTGGGCTCAGGTGATCCTCCTGCATCAGCCTCCAGAGTAGCTAGGATTACAGGGACCCATGACAATGCCTGGCTATTTTTAGAGATGGAGTCTTGCTTTTGCTCAGGCTGGTCTGGAATTCCTGAGCTCAGGCAATCTACCTGCCTTGGCCTTGCAGAGTGCTAGGATTACAGGCATGAGCCACCATGCCCAGCCCAGCAAAAACAAGTTTTTAACAATAGACTTACCCAAGTTGACAATTCAGTTTCAAAGATAAATCCTCATTTTTATAGCCTCCATCTGTTTTCAATTGATTTCAGAGAAACAAGCAATCCTCTCTTAATATTAAATATCATAAATGACAAGACCTAGCTGGAGAAAGTGTCTCATTTTGGAAACATTTTGACAATTGAAGTTCAGGTTCTTCCCAGAGATGATTAACTATTACAGTTAACTTTACCCATGTGAAACCAATTTTTTCATTAGGGGAAGGGACCTAGGAAGAGGCAAATGAAGAAAAAGCACAAGGTGGTGGACAGGGTACATAAATCTGCATTCAGTACATGATTTTGGTCACTTTTTCACAGCATGCTGGTCATTTTCTTGTATATCTTACTAAGCCTATAAAAAAGACAGTGCTAAACATATAAATCATAACCAATGCATTACAACATTCATCTTTAAGTCTCATAAATATATGCAATTCTAATAAAAAGTCTCTATAATACATTTGTACATTTTCATACACTAGCATAATACACAAACTCATGGAAGCCTCCTGTCATTTTTGCCTATACCTGACATTATCTTCATAAATCTTCAATGAAGCCACAAACAAAGGCACTGTAACTTTTGGAATCTATCCAAGTTTTAATGAAAAAAAAGATCAGTAGCAATTTCATAAAACAAGAGCGTGTGAATCCCTTACTTTCTTTTGCTTTTTGTTTCAATTGTTTGAAAAACACTGAAAACTGACAAGGTTTCCAATATATCATCCAAGAACTTGGGTTTCTGATTTTAGCTGCAGATTTTCATCTTTAACTGCATCTACTCTCACAGAGAGATCTTCAAGTGTATGTTGGAGTTCCAACACATGATTAATAAGTCGTGTCTTTCCCTCCACCTGATTTTCAGCATCAACTACATCCATGTCACCATTCATCATCTTGGTAACAACCTTTTAGGCCTTGGATACAAAATCCTTGATGAATGGTCTTCCATTTAAGTGCTGGAAGTGGAGCTGTATTAAGTCTTTATGCCTAAAGCATTGATGTATTTTGAATGATTTAACAGAAATGGAAGAACCAGGTCAAAGAATGTGTACCGCTTTAGAGTTCTTGATAAATGGTGCCAAGACTGATTTCTGAGTTGGTTGTACCAATCAACAATCTCAGGGCATGCTAAAGGAATATCAAAGAAGAAATATTTTCCTAGCTGTCTGAAGGTGTGCCTGAGTATACACTATGTGATTTGTTGTAGAACCGTAGAAGGTTAGAGCAGTAAGGGATGCTGGGAATTATATATTATAATCTATCTTTATATAGTCAGAAATACAGAGAGGCTGTGATTTATGAACGCTCTCCAAGGAGTTAGAGGAAGAGCCAGTAATTGAAACTGGAGCATTTGCTTCCAATTATATGCTCTCACCCCACTATTATTTTACAAATTCCCATCCTGAATCCTGGTGCCTTTTTCTGTCTTGTAAATATCCCATGAGTATTTGCATTTTGAGGTGGGGTGAGGGTCTTGGCTGAGCACAGTGGTTCACACCTATAATCTTAGCATTTTGGGAGGCTGAGATAGGATTGCTTAAGGCCAGGAGTTTGATGTCAGTCTGAGCGAGAGCAAGACCCCATTTCTGCAAAACATAGAAAAATTAGCTAGATGTGATGGCGCATGCTTGTAGTCCCAGCTACTTGGGAGTCTGAGGCAGGAGGATTGCTCGAGTCCAGGAGTTCAAGGTTGCAGTATGCTATGTTGACACCATGGCACTCTAGCCTAGGAAAGAGAGAGAGAACATACTATAGTGCTTATCCCAGCCTGTCACATAGTAGGTACCCCTAAGACAGGGATGAGGATGATGATGATGACGATGACTAGGATGATGTCATTGTCATTGTTGTCTTTGGGCCTTTGTGTATGTGGTTTCCTCTGTCTACAATGTCCTACCCTCCCTTTCCTGGTCACTGCTATTCATCCTTTGCAATTTGGTGTAAACATCACCTCCTCCAGGGAGTTTGCCGAGGCCCTTTCTCGCAGTCTCCTCTGTGGACGCTCCCTCATTCTTCCACAGCGCCCTGTGTTGACCTAAGTGACAGTACATTTCCCAGCAGGGTATTAGTCTTCCAGTTCCTTCACTGTCTAAAATTTTAAATGCCCAAACTCTGGAGGCTGCTGCTCTGAAAATCCACTCTGAGCACAATTGTACTCTTTCCCCTTTTCTGAAAATGAATCTTTAAAGATGCTCAGAGCTGAGTCCTCTCTGTTCCATTACCCGAAGGTGAGTATTTCCATTTCATCTTCACCGTTCCCTTCTGTGACCCCAACCCGTGTCCTGGGACTCGGTGGTAGGTGTCTTCTTCCATACCTTAGTACGTTCAGTCCTCTTAAGAACTCTGCAAAAGGTTATTAGTCCACTTTACAGGTGGGGAAGCTGAGGCTCAGAGTATTTAAATGCCTTGCCCAAAGTCACAGCTGGATGCTTCTTGGTGTTCCTTGACTGAAGACAATTTGTATCTAGAGCTCTCACACTTGAACATGCAACAAATATATCCAAGAGATGGGGGATGAAGATTTTGAGGCAAGACCCAGAAACAGTAGGCAATCAGTCCTCCAGGCAAAGGTAGCAAGCATCCTGACCCCTGCCACTCACTGGCTATGTGAGATTGGCCCACTTACTTCATCTCTCCATTGCCTCAGTTTCCTCATCTGTAAAATACAGATAATCATAATACCAACCTTACAGAGTTAATGAGAGAATGAGATTAGCCAATGCAACGAAAGTAGTTAGCACGGAATCTGGCGTGTGGGAAGCGCCTGATTAAATGCTAGCCACTGTTATTGCTTCTAGGAAAGAGAGGCGGAGAGGGAAATGTATTCATAACATTACTGTTAGTAAGTCCAAAAGAGAATAATCAGTAGCTTCAAGGCAGGGAAGGGATCCAGAAGGGCATTCGGTGACAGGCAGGGAGTTAATGGTTTTTGATGGTCAGAAGCAAGTGATGAAGCAAAAAGCCAAGAAGGTAGTTGAAACAGTGACAAGTCTTGAGATTAACCACTTTGTCATTTCATCCTTTCGCAGAGAAGTAATACACCGGAAAAACGGGATCCATGGAAACACAAAACCAAGTTCAAAACATTGACTGTAGCCAGTGTTGATACTTTTATGTTTACCTCCTTCTATAGTTTTTTTGTCTGCACATGCAATTTTTAACAAAATGCAAATCATACTGTAAATAGTTTTTAACTTGTTTTCTTTAAAGTAAATATAGACCTTGAATACCTTTTCATGCCATCAAGCATTCCCCCACCACATAATTTCTCATATCTGTCAAAATCTCCTTCTGATTATGCAACCACATGATTCTGAAGAGAAAGAATGGTAGGGGGTAGGGCGGCACCTGTGGCTCCAGTAAGTAGGGTGCTGGCCCCGTATACCGAGGGTGGTGGGTTCAAACCCAGCCTCAGCCAAACTGCAACAACAACAACAACAAATAGCTGGGCATTGTGGCGGGCACCTGTACTCCCAGCTACTCGGGAGGCTGAGGCAGGAGAATCACCTAAGCCCAGTAGTTGGAGGTGCTGCCATAGCACTCTACCCAGGGCAATAAAGTGACAGTCTGTCTCTTAAAAAAAATGGTGGGGGGCACCCCAAGACACTAGTGTGATCATGTAGGAAGGTCTTGGATATGCTTGGCTTTGCAAAAGGACACATCCCAAACCTGGCAGGACAGCGTTCTGAGCATTGCATCTCAGTGTCATCTGCACATTTGATCATTTTGTCTTTAGGCATTTTCCCTCATCACTGATGGAGGCACGGTGGCCACAGTAATGTGCGTTGCAGACCTCCCATGACCGAGCACGTAATTGACCATGCGTCCCAGCTGCTGTGCTCTGATGTTTTCTGGTATTTGACCTCTTTCCTTGACTTCTCGGCATCAGACTTACATTGTGGTCTCAGGACACTCCCAGACTGTCTTGCTGCAGCCCCAATTTCTCGCACACATGTTTTCGCCAAAGAAATCTTTGCACATTTAATCCTGTCTCAGTACCTGTTTCATGGACTACTCAAACTAATACCTTGATCAATAGGAGAGCAGCCAGGACGGGATCAGAGGCCTACTGCACATCTCACTGCAGGTCACCACTAGGCAGGGTGCTAACCCACAGTGACCCTGAACTGCTCTAGGTGCTGATCAACCTGTACCTAGTCAGGGCCATTTGGCCCACCTAAAACCCCTGGGGCTGACAGGAAACACATTTACATCTTTGATACTGACAACCAAGGCTTTGTAGGAAATATTTTTCTTGTTCAAACTGCAGATATCCTAGCTCACTGATGGTCTATGAAATTGGCCAATTTCAGCCTGATTGAGCAGCTACAAGCTGACCTTGATGATAGATAGCATCAGTCCATCCTGTTCTTTCGCCAAAGCCATTGCTCCCAATACCGCCAACGCCCCTGCCAATAATTATTATAAGAACTACCATTTATTGAACACTTTGTGCCAAACACTACACATGGATAACTTTATTTGATTCTGTGAACTAGTCTATAAAGTAGGCTTTACTTTTTTCCCCCAGGGAAGTTGTTTACTGAAGATCATGGAAATAATTAATGACAACATTTAAAATCAAGTCAATCTCATTTCACACCAAGCTCTTAACTACTAAAATGAATACACCTGTAACATACTCAAGACAGTTTTCCTGCTGGCAGTGTCGAGATCAGGACCTCAGGCTTTTACTCGCTGGGCTGGACCTGCTTGCTGGTCAGTGACTTTGGCCTTCCCCAGCCCTGATTCCCACTCCAGGGTGGGAAGCGGTCCTGCATGGCGTGGACATGGGTAAGGGTCGGGTCTAAATTCTCCTGCAGCAAAGCGTGTAGCTGAGAAGACAGCAGGTGTGTCTTAATCCCGACAAGGCAGCTGGAAAAGGAGCTGGGATTAGAGAAAAGCCTGCCCATTTTACTTTTTACATTTGGGGACGCTGTGCTCATGAGTGATCTAATTGAGTGATCATGGGCTATAGGCACAAAAAAGTAAAGAGAAATGATTTAGACAGGGCTTTTTTTTTTCTCCCCCAAAGTCCAGGGTGGTTCTGCCCACAGACAGAGTCCTCATTTGCTTGGTTAATGACACTTCATGGCATTGTGACTGCTTTAATTACTGCCATTCCTCCCATGGCAGATGAAGTATCTGTTCTTTTATGACCCATGGGACGTGCAAGAATTAGCATAATAGCACTCCCGACACCCCCGGTGGCAGCTCCGCCAGCACCCAGGCACACACAGACCATCATCTGAGTCAATTAGGAAGCTACTGAGTGTGTCTCTTCAGCCACTCAGCCCACGCTGATGACAGGTGCTGTTAGTTCCGCATTAGCCCGTGCCTCAAACTGACGGACACAGTCACGCAGGCAGGCAGGGGGCTGCTGCTGCTCCTGCGGCCCCCTCCCCGCCCAGCTTCTCCGTTTCAGCATTACGGAGACTTAGCTGGTTCCGCTTTGGGGAGTTCTCTCCTGGGCCAGCAGCTGGGTCTCCACACCAGCGGCCACCAAGCGAGAGGGGAAAGCCTGCAGCTTTCTAGCTGGAGGGCTGTGGCACACTCATTCCAGAGGTTCGAGACATTGAGGCCCAGGATTGGGATCGATTACAAGGCATTTCTAGGGAGTGGGAATGTTTGGGTAATTGAGCAGGTCTTTGTTACTCATATATGCTAGACATTTAACGAGGCAAAGTGCTGAAGGAAGAGATGGGGAGAGAAAGAGCAGCTTCACTGCCATCGTCGTCAGCATCAGCATTGTCACTACTGTTGCTCGCGTACCTACCATGTTCCAGGCACTGCTATATGTCATGTCAGTAGCCAAACAAGCCAACTCAGTACAAGACGTACCACCCTCATATTACAAAGCAGGGCACAGAGTCTCAGAGTGGCCAAATACTTTCTCCAAATTCACGTGTAGCTACGGAAGGGCTAAGCTCAGGAAGACACAGGTACATCGTGTTCTGTTTGGGATTAAATCATAAGTAAATATAAAATAATTTTTGTTGTGGTTTTCTGATCTTGATCTCAAATATTTTTTTATAATTTTATTGAATCATAATTGTGTACATTGGTGCAATCATAGGGCACAATGTACTTCATATACATTCAGAAATATTTTGATCGTGCTGTTAGAGATAGCCTTCATGGCATTTTCTTGATCACTATATAAAGACATTGATACTCGGCTCAGCGCCTGTGGCTCAACGGGCTAAGGCGCCAGCCACGTACACCTGAGCTGGCAGGTTTGAATCCAGCCCCCGGGCCCGCCAAACAACAATGACGGCTGCAACCAAAAAAATGGCCGAGCGTTGTGGCGGGCGCCTGTAGTCCCAGCTACTTGGGAGGCGGAGGCAAGAGACTCGCTTGAGCCCAGGAATTGGAGGTTGCTGTGAGCTGTGATGCCACGGCACTCTACCCAGGGCGAAAGCTTGAGGCTCTGTCTCAAAAAAAAAAAAAAAAAAAGAAATGAAAGAAAATGCCAACTCTCCAATGAAAGGAACCAGAGCTCCTTGGTGAAATGGTTGACTCTAGGCCTACAGCAGAGAAAATACAAGATGAACCTGGGGCATCTTGTAGCATCATAAAGGAAGGAAGAGATCAAAAAATAGAAAGATGGGACATATCAAAAGGACACAGAAACCAACCCTCAAAACACTCCCACTGGCCAAAGCTAGAATAATACAAGCAACAAGATAAATAATGTTAATACTGAATTATAATCCAAAGTATAAAATAAATATATGGGAGTCCACACCATATAGATAACTGAATAAGTAGGCAAATGTGGGAACAGCCAAATCTTTCACAGAAGAACTTCAAATATATGTAGATATTCTCCTCTTTACTACCCCTCTAACTTGTCAGCCAGGTGGGGCCAACCTAATCACATGAGTCCTTAAAACCAGAGAAACTTTTCTAACTGTAGTCAGAGGGAGACGTAATTAAGGAAGAGTCAGAGAGTTGCATTTTATTGGCTTTGAAGACAGAGAACCGCGGCTTTAAGCCAAGTAATTTTGGTGTTCTGTAGTAGTTGAAAAAGACAAAGAAACAGATTTACCACATAGCTTCTATAAAGAAATGCAGCCCTGCTGACGCCCTGATTTTAGCCCAGTAAGATGCATGTGGAACTTCTGACTTACAAAATTGTAAAATAATAAAGTGTTGATCAAGCCATTAAGTTTGTGGTAATTTGTTACAACAGCAATAGGAAACTAATACAAACACATCCTATCACCCCCTGGTGTAAGGATGGTCAACAACTTACTATGCAAAGATGGTACCATTATAACCATTCATGCAAGATTCCACGATGCTTTTAGCCACAGTTGAGAACACAGACTCCTACAAATGTAAGCAACAAACATGTTAACATTTTATAAAAACGAAAACATTTTTCCTAAACTCTACAACAATAAAAATTCAGTGCTTACATTCACTTACTTTAATCATCTGTGATAATATGAAGATTACATCCACTACAGAGAATGGCTAAAACATCTAAGATGATAAAACTTTAAACATAACCAACTCCACTAATCTCTTATACACTTATAAATTTAAGGCATGCATCTAAGCCTTATACAGAATTTTGTATAGCATATTGCATGAATGTATTATACTGGTATTAGCATACATACATAGCCCTATATGGAATGTCCTAAAGGTCACCATAAACAGAAAAAATTAAACTCAGATTTTTTATATTTAAATTTCAACACATAGAGAAATAGTTTGTAAATATTTTATGCAATTTCGTAATGAATATTTTGTTATTAAAGATACATTTAGCGGCTCGGCGCCTGTGGCTCAGCAGGCTAAGGCGCCAGCCACATACACCTGAGCTGGCGGGTTCGAATCCAGCCGGGGCCCACCAAAACAACAATGACAGCTGCAACCAAAAAAAATGACCGGGCGTTGTGGTGGGCACCTGTAGTCCCAGCTACTTGGGAGGCAGAGGCAAGAGACTTGCTTGAGGCCAGGAATTGGAGGTTGCTGTGAGCTGTGATGGCACAGCACTCTATCCAGGGTGACAGCTTGAGGCTCTGTCTCACAAAAAAAAAAAAAGATACATTTAGCTATAAAATTCCCATTTTCCCTGTGTATGTATGTATGATGACCATTGAGATACTCTATATATTCTTTCTTTTTTTTTGAGACAGATCCTCAAGCTGTCACCCTGGATAGAGTGCCGTGGCATCACAGCTCACAGCAACCTCCAATTCCTGGGCTCAAGCGAATCTCTTGTCTCTGCCTCCCAAGTAGCTGGGACTACAGGCACCTGCCACAACACCCGGCCATTTTTTGGCTGCAGCCGTCATTGTTGTTTGGCGGGCCCAGGCTGGATTCGAACCCACCAGATCAGGTGTACGTGGCTGGTGCCTTAGCCCGTTGAGCCACAGGTGTTGAGCCCAGATACTCTATATTTTTCTCAGACATTGTTCTGCTAAGTTTGTACAAAAGAATCAGTATCTGGTTTTTATATTCATTTTTACATATAAATACATAAAGTCTTATCAATAATGCAAGAACTTCTAAACCTACATTGTCTAATTCAATAGCCATTTTCACATGTGACTGAGTACCTAAAATGTTGCTAGTCCAAATTGAGATGTGCCATAAGTATAAAATATATACCAGATTTGGAAGACTGAGTATTAAAAAAGTGGAAAATATTTCATTAATAATTTAACTTTATATATATTACATGTTGAAATGATATTTTTGTTGTTTGTTTTTTGTTTATCTTTCTCTAATTTTCTCATTTTTTTCTTTTTTCCATTTTTCCATGGTGATGCCTGAATCACAAAGAAATGATATTTTGGATATATGGGGTTAAATAAGATATATTATTAAAATAAAAGTAAAAATCCTTTTTACTTTATTTATTTATTTATTTTTTGAGACAGAGCCTCAAGCTGTCACCCTGGATAGAGTGCTACGGCATCACAGCTCACAGCAACCTCCAATTCCTAGGCTCAAGCGAGTCTCCTGCCTCCGCCTCCCAAGTAGCTGGGATTACGGGGCAAGTAGCTGGGACTATGGGGGCCCGCCACAACATCCAGCCATTTTTTGGTTGCAGCCACCATTGTTGTTTGGCGGGCCCAGGCTGGATTTGAACTCGCCAGCTCAGGTGTACGTGGCTGGCACCCTAGCCTGCTGAGCCACAGGCGCCGAGCCTTTATTTTTTGAGACAGTTTCTTTTTTGTCACCTTCGGTAGTGTGTGGTGGCTTCATAGCTCAGTAACCTCAAGCTCTTGGGCTCAAGCGATTCTCTTGCCTCAGCCTCCTAAGTAGTTGGGACTACAGGCACCTGCCACAGTGCCGGCTATTTTTTTTCTTTTTTTTTTTAGAGACGGGGTCTGGAGTTTTGCTCTTGCTCAGGCTAGTTCGAACTCCTGAGGTCAGGCAATCCACCCGCCTCATCCTCCTAAGTGTTTAGGATTACAGGTGTTTACTTTATTTTTAATGTGGCTACTAAAAAATTTTAAGTTATATATGTAGCTCACTTTATATTTCCATTGGCCAGCAATGCTCTAGATAAAAATAAAAAAGAACTGGGCGGCGCCTGTGGCTCAGTGAGTAGGGCACCGGCCCCATATGCCGGAAGTGGCGGGTTCAAACCCAGCCCCAGGCAAAAACTGCAAAAAAGAAAGAAAAAAGACCTAAAGATCTAAATGTCTCACCAAAAACACTCATGTATATAGGGAGAATAATCAAGATCTGTCATGTTAAATACAGTAGCTATTACTTACATGTGGCTATTTAAATTTAAAATAATTTTAAAAATAAACTTAAATTAATTAAAATTAAACAAAATATAAAAGTTAAGTGCTTCCCACACACTAATCACATTAAAAGTACTTAATAGCCATATGTGGGCCAGGTGTGGTGGCTCAGGCCTCTAATCCTGGCACTCTGGGAGGTGGAGGCAAGTGGATTGCTTCAGCTCAGGAGTTCAAAACCAGCCTGAGCAAGAGCAAGACCCCCGTCTCTACTAAAAATAGAAAAACTAACCAGGCATAGTGTTGCACATCTATAGTCCCAGTTACTTGAGAGGATAAGGCAAGAGGATTGCTTAAGCCCAAGAGTTTGTGAGCTATGATGCCATGGCATTCTAGCCACGATGACTCTGTGAGTGAGACTGTCTCACAAATAAATAAATAAAGCTCGGAGCCTGTAGCTCAGTGGCTAGGGCACCAGTCACATACACCAGGGCTGGCAGTTTTAAATATGGCCCGGGCCTGCTAAACAACAATGACAATTGCAATAGAAAAATAGCCAGGTGTTGTGGTGGGTGCCTATATTCCCAGCTACATGGGAGGCTGAAGCAAGAGAATCACTTAAGCCTAAGTATTTGATGTTGCTGTGAGCTATGATGCCACAGCACTCTATGGAGGGCAACATAGTGAGATTCTGTCTCAAAAAAATAAATATTAAAAACAAATAAAAATAAGGTAGTGCCTATGGCTCATCGAGTAGGGCGCCAGCCCCATATACCAAAGGTGGCGGGTTCAAACCCGGCCTCGGCCGAACTGCAAAAAACAGAAAAATAGCCGAGTGTTGTGGCAGGTGTCTATAGTCCCAGCTGCTTGGGAGGCTGAGGTAAGAGAATCGCCTAAGCCCAGGAGGTGGAGGTTGCTGTGAGCTGTGTGATGCCATGGCACTCCACCAAGGGCGATAACGTGAGACTGTCTCTACAAAAAAAAAAAAAAAAAAAAAATAGACAAATGCAGCTAGTACATCTGAAGGACTGAATTTTTTTTTTTTTTTTTGAGACAGAGCCTCAAGCTGTCACCCTGGATAGAGTGCTGTGGCATCACAGCTCACAACAACCTCCGATTCCTGGGCTCAAGTGAGTCTCCTGCCTCCTCCTCCCAAGTAGCTGGGACTATAGGCGCCCGCCACAACACCTGGCCATTTTTTGGTTGCAGCCATCATTGTTGTTTGGCTCTGGGCTGGATTCGAACCCATCAGATCAGGTGTACGTGGCTGGTGCCTTAGCCCGCTGAGCCGCAGGAGCCAAACCTGAAGGACTTAATTTTTAATTTTAATTAATTGAAACCTAAAAAGTCACATGGGGCTAGCTAGAGGCTACAGTTAACGGATAGCACTGATATGGAACATTTCCCTCATTGCAGAAAATTCTATTATATATCACTAACTAGATATTTATTAAACCATTCTAATTAGAAAAGTAATTACTGACATCATAGTAATCTTATATCCTTAAACTAGGCAATTCAACTGTACTTATCAATCATTCATGTGGCTCAGAAAAGTACATGTTCACAAACCTCCATCACTGAATGGAAAGGGAAAGTAAGACAAGCTTGTGTCATCCTGGTCTACAATTAGAAGAAAGAAGAAAACCATTCAATAAAATTAAATGTAAAATATTTATGGAATGTTTGAGCTTCCTTATCTAAGATCTCCCAAACTTACAAGAGACCAGAAATAAAATCCTTGCAAATAACAAAGCCTTCCAAGTGAAAAGTTAAGTTTGCAGTTACCATTACCTGAGTGGTATCCATGTTTGCAACATGATCAAACGTGAAGATCTTGGGTTCAGGGTTGGAGTGCAGCCGGAGACTCACGGAAGAGAGCACAGACAAACATAAGCTTTGCTCTCCATCAGCTGACCCAGAACCTTCTGCAAGTGGACGAATTCGCACAAAAACTTTGATGGCATCACCTTCATTACTAAAGACAAAATCACGTAACAGTGAAGTTTATTGGAGAAAAGAAAACTGAACAAGGATGTGAGTCTCATAGTGCCTCTAATGTTCCTACAATGACTGTTTCCCCAACAAAGCCCAAGAATTACCCCACTTAAATTTGCCTCTTTTAAAAGACCTCCACCCAGGCGGCGCCTGTGGCTCACCGAGTAGGGCACCAGCCCCATATACCGAAGGTGGCGAGTTCAAACCCGGCCTCAGCCAAACTGCAAAATAGAAAAATAGCCGGACGTTGTGGTGGGTGCCTATAGTCCAGCTACTTGGAAGGCAGAGGCAAGAAAATCACCTAAACCCAGGAGTTGGAGGTTGCTGTGAGCTGTGACGCCACAGCACTCTACCAAGGGTGATAAAGTGAGACTCTGTCTCTACAAAAAAAAAAAAAAAAATTATAATAATAAAAAATAAAATAAAAGACCCACACCCTTTACTGATTTACTTCATAGTAAAGGGATGGTGAAAAGTGATGACACCTTCACAACTCAAAGGGAGTTCATTTCAAGGGATTGAAAAGACTGCTTGTTTCTCATTTCTGTCTTATCAGCAATTAACAAAGTAAGTCATCACAAGGGAAAATTATGCTATTGATAGCTTGAAAAGTGAGAGGGCAGGGAAGGTCTGTGATTTTTCCCCTATTTCCGGCTGGCTGAGGACCAAGGTACATTATGACACAAGTACCCCTCACTATGTTAAATGGTTGTTTTAAAAATACTACATCTCTAATTCTTTGATGTTCATCAACAAGACTTTTTTCCTTACCTGGGTTGGTTAGACTGACAATTTGTCACATTGCGTAACTCAGCTAGAAAAAAAAAAGATAAAAAGTAATTAGAACTGTGATACAGAAATGCTATTTTTCTCTAACATGCTCCTCAGTTACTGACATGCACAGTTTCTTCAGATCTCTGAAAGCATCTCTGCGTTGCTCTAGGACCCTGGCTTTGATCATATTCTCTGCTGATGACATCTAGTCTTTCAGTTTTAAATGCTAACACCTATTCATGATTGCCTGAGCAGCTCAGGACTGCCTGCCTGAGCCCCACCCTTACATCTAATCGCCTACTTGGTATCTCCAATTGGATGTCCAGTGGGCAATGTTTTAAATTTAATGTGTCTAAACCTGAGCTCCTGATCACCCTACCCTCACCCCAAATGTGCTTCTCCCCCAAGTAATGACAACTCCATCTTTCCAACTGCTCAGGCTAAAAACCGTATCATCACCCCTGACTCCATCCTTTCTCACGCTCCATATCCAATCTGTCTGAAAATCTTTGGCTCTACCTTCAAAATACTCCAGAATCCTACAACTTCTTGGCAAATCCATTGCCACTACCATGAAATCAAGTCACCAACCTCTCTTACTTGGATTATTACAACAATCTTCCTACTCTCATTCTTTCAGCCCCATCTGTACTCAACCTAACAGACAGAATGATTCTCCTAAAAAGATAAGTCAGAGGTCAACTTCTGGCATTACAGTATGAGGAATGTCACTGACCTGCTCCCCTGGTGAATGAGAAAAACAATTAAAGCCTCTAGAAATGTCCCGAAACGTAAACAAGTATCTATTCAAGAAAATCTATGAAAATTCAGTAATAACGGTGCTTCTGAATTATTTGAACAAAGATCACTCTCTCCCTCACAGCTCAGCAAGGAACAGATTCCACTCCAGACTGCAGCAACCAAGAAAGAACACAAGCATCCCTCTTCCTTTAGACCCAACCAGAGGGTTTTCTTCCCAGGAATAGCAGGAAGACACCGTTTCTAATTCTGTCTCTGAGGTTGAGTCCCAGAGAAGTTTGGTTCAGGGGTGAAGCTTCCCTTTTCCAACTGAGCCCTAATTTGTGGAACAGGGGCTCTATGTTGGATGCAGCATGCTGAGAACACTGGGATCCTAATCAACCTTGCTGCAAAGGAAAGTTGAGAAGATCCCAGGCTGCTAAACACCCTCTCCACCCACCTAGCAACAAATTCCTCAGCAACGAAAATGAGGGTGTCACTGAGACAACATTGCCATTATCCCCATCCCAGCACCCAGGCTTGAAGATTTTGCTTTGATAAGAGTCAGCCCGTAGGGGCAGGGCCTGTGGCTCAGTGGGTAGGGCGCCAGCCCCATACACCAATGGTGGCAGGCTCGAACCCTCCCTCGCTGGGGCTTATGGCGGGCGCCTGTCGTTCCAGCTACTCAGGAGGCTGAGGCAAGAGTATCATATACCTAAGCCCAGGAGTTGGAGGTTGCTGGGAGCCGTAATGCCAGAGCACTCTACCTAGGGCGATAAAGTGAGACTCTCTGTCTCTAAAAAAAAAAAGAGTCAGGCCATAGATAGCTTCTAATCTCTTCCCAAAGGAGCTGACTTCATTTAAAACAGCACAGAGAAGTTCAAACATAAGGAAGGGCACTCTCAAGAAAAGTGGAGGCTAAGGTGAAAGAAAATTATGAAGATATTCAAGATACAAGCTAAAGTGCAAACCCGTTAGGTTGCAGGTGAGAATGAAAAGTAAGATAGCTAGGTGCAGCTAAAGTAGAGTTACAACAAATATCAAACTCAGACCTCAGAAATTATGACATCAAAGGAGGAAGAATTTAATTGGGATTGCATCTAGGGTAATTTATGCTCCCAGGACACTGTTTAAACGGTAGAGCAGTCAGTAACCATTATTGGAGTTTAACAGCTGCAGGTGATCAGAGAATGAGATCTCCACCAAAACCACCGACATCCCAGGGTAACTGTGGGCATATCCAAAGCTGTGCTTCCCCGAGGAGCAACAACAAAGGCATAACACCAGGGGAGGGAAACAGACTTCACTAAATCAATCAGGCCAGTCGCTAAACAAGCAAGTTAACAACAATAACAATCCCCTGAGGGCAGGCTGTCAGCTCTACACCTCTGCAGAGAACAGAACGTGTGTAACAGCTTTCCTGTAAATCTAAAAGGACTGCAGAGTAAAATATTTAAATAAAAAGCAAACTTAATAAGCCAATAGTGGGATATGATGAAATTAAAAATTACACCAAGTTAGACAGTTCTAGCATGATTTCTAACTGAGGTCTAAAGAAGCATCGTTAAAAAAATTCAAGGACTTTATCTTTGATAAACCAGACAAAAACATGCACTGGGAAAAGGAATCCCCATTTAATTAATGGTGCTGGGAGAAATGGTTAGCCACATGTAAAAGTGTGAAAATGGACCACCTCTCACCACTCACAAAAATTAACTCACGATGGATTAAAAGATTTAAATCTAAGACACGAAACGATAAGAACGCTAGAAGGAATTATGAGGAAAATGATGTTGGCCTTGGGAAAGAATTTATGAAGACACCATTGGCAACTGCAGCAACAACAGAAATAAACGGGACGTGATCAAGTTAAAAAGCTTCCGCACAGCCTATAACTGCGCGAGGCTCCACGCTCGCACGCGTACTCAGAGGAAAGGATAAAAGCTGTTCCATCAGCCTATTGTCTTTGGAGGACAGAGAGATTCGGTCCTTTCACAGCTATATTTGAGGGGGAGGACAGGGTTCGAATCCGGGCCTTTAAACTTACTTTTGCAGCCGGGTGCCATAGCGCCCTCACTCCGGATCCCCAGCGCTACTGACGCCTGCACCTCTCCGGCGCGGCGCGCGACGGGATCCCGCCCGCTCAAGATGGCCGCGAATTTGAATTTGGCGCTGGGATCAGACGTTGACGCCAACACGGAGGCCGCCATGTTGCCCGGCCTACGCAGGCCTACTGAGGCGAGTCCAGGTACGTCACTAGGGAGCGCCTCCGTCTCTGTACTGTCAGTGTTGGCTAGGGAAGTTGCCCTTCCGCCGAGCTACCATGAGCAAGCGGAACCAGGTGTCGTACGTGCGGCCTGCGGAGCCAGCGTTCCTGGCCCGCTTCAAGGAGCGGGTCGGCTACAGGGAAGGGCCCACCGTAGAGACCAAGGTAAGCCGGGGTCCGTCGCGTTGCTTCCGAAACGTGACCTGTCCGCCACTTCCGGCTTCTGTGTTGACTTGGAGGCCAGGTACCGACGCGTCCCTCCTCTCCCCGGCCTCTAATTCGAATGGGGCACGGACTCTAGGCTGGCTCTTTTCAGGCGACAACCTCCTCTTGTGCCTAGGAAGCACTTTCTGTGTAGTTTTTAAAAGCGCTGCTGGGTTTTGGAAAATGACCAGATGTTGGTAAGGCGCCTCGTTCCTGGTAAATGATCGCTTTACCGTGTCTTCGTTCCACTTGGCTTTTCTCAAAACCTATGAGTTTAGCAGGGTAAATGGTGGCTATGTCTTGCTTTCCAGATTAGGAACCAGGCCACTGGATCAATTGATCCAATGTCCTAGGACCGGAGTCTGGGACGTCTTTGGAGGAATGTCTAGATCTATTTCTATGCTTTGTCATAAAAGCAAGCAAATACCTTGGGTCCGAATAGAAGAGGAGCTTCAGTAACGAGCTAAAACTGATTACTGTAAACTGGGGACTGGGGATCACTGCGTGTAATGGTGCGCGGGATGCGACCACCAGAAGAAGCCAATTAGGAGCCTTTATTAAGACTGGCCAGCCTGACTGCCTTCTAAGGTCAGAAGACCAGTAATGACCAGCTTGGGGGAACAGAGTTTTTATTTATTAATTAATTTATTTTTTGAGGCAGAGCAAGCTGTCACCCTGGATAGGATGCCATGGCATCATTGCTCACAGCAACCTCTTAATTCCTGGGCTCAAGCGAGTCTCTTGCCTCTGCCTCCCAAGTAGCTGGGACTACAGGCGCCCGCCACAACGCCCGGCC
>CAUYON010025870.1:0-24139 GCA_963573935.1 Arctocebus calabarensis | reverse complement strand
CTGTAGTCCCAGCTACTCGGGAGGCTGAGGCAAGAGAATCGCTTAAGCCCAAGAGCTGGAGGTTGCTGTGAGCAATGTGATGCCACGGCACTCTACCCAGGGCGATAAAGTGAGACTCTGTCTCTACAAAAAAAAAAAAATAAAAATAAAATAAAATAAAATAAAATAATCATACTTTAAAAAATGTATATAAATTTCCACTCCAAGATTTGAGGTAGAACTATCAAATAATTTTGGTCATTTATTAGGTAAACATTCAAAAGTTAGCTTTCTGAAGAAATGCTAGCTTTATTTTTAGGTAGACAATATCATACCTCAAAAGAATGTGGAAACTTTTTTTAATATAGAGCTATTGTTAATATACTAACATATAATTTAATTCAAGATCACATTGTATATCAGAACACTGTTATATGTGACAGAAATACATCACAAATCAGTTTCTGAAAAATAAGTGAAATAACAATTTTGTCTTTTACCAGGTCCCTTAGGTCAAACACATTTATGTTCTGTTCCTATGGCTGCCTAGCATGCAAATTTGTCCTGAGGATCATCCTTCTATAAAGGTAATAACCATGCTCTCCATTGTTAAGTAACAAAAGAATTTCATAAAGGGTATGAAAGGTTGCATTTAAAGTATTTCATTTAAATATGTTAATATATAAAACGTTGCTTGTTCCAATAACCCTATTAGAATTCATTCTGCATTGACACTAATGAAAGATCCTTGTTATTTGGCTAGGTTACTTCTTGATTATTGTTTCAGTAACTTTAAAAGTACTAAAAGGAGGGCAGTGCCTGTGACTGTGTGAGTAGGATGCTGGCCCCATATACCGAGGGTGGTGGGTTCAAACCCAGCCCTGGCTGAACTGCAACAAAAATGTGGCCAGACATTTAGGCCTGTAGTCCCAGTTACTTGGGAGGTAGAGACAAGAGAGTCACCTAAGCCCAGGAGCTGGAAGTTGCTGTGAGCTGTGAAGTCATCGCACTCTACAGAGGGTGGTGACAAAGTGAGATTCTGTCTCAAAAATAAATAAATAAATAAATAAATAAATATACTAAAAGGAATATTTAAATATATTTTAAAACAGATAAATTTACATAAAATGTGTTCTCAAGAGTAAATTTGTGATAGTAATTATAATAAAATATTATAAATTTTTAAACTAATTAATTCAATTACAGCAATCAATACCCATTTTGACTACATCCAAAATAACATCCAATATTTATTAACCCTGAATAAAAATGTTTCTTCTGAAGGAAACACTCCAAAACTACTATACATGTAGTTTAAGTTATTACCATAAAATAATATAATTTTTAAGTGAGAAAAATTGGGAATGACTTTCTAATCCAGCAAGTTATTTTTTTTTCACTTCTTTTTTATTTTTTTATTTTTATTGTTGAAGATTCATTGAGGGCACAAGAAACCATATTACACTGGTTGTATTTGTTGGGTAAAGTCCCTCTTACAATCATGTTTTGCCCCTAAACAGTGTGGCATACAACAAGACCCCACTCCCCTTGCTCCTTCCCTTTCTCTGCTCTTCCTTTCCTCACCCCTCCCGTGACAATAATTGTCATTAATTGTCATTCTTTCTCTCTCTGCTCTCCCCTTCCCTCACCCCCACCGTGACAATAATTGTCATTAATTGTCCTCATGTCAAACGAATGATGGATTAACAAGCTATGGTGCATGTACACTATGGAATACTATTCAGCCATTAAAAAAATGAAGACTTTACAGCCTTTGTATTAACCTAGATGGAAGTGGAACACATTATTCTTAGTAAAGGATCTCAAGAATGGAAAAGCATGAATCCCACCAAGTTATTTTTCATAAACAAGTTTACAATAGAAGTGCAAAAAGGTGAGATGTTATACTATGTTATACTATAACTCAATGTTATAATATGTTGAAAAAAGAATTTAAAAAGACTGCAGAATAATTAGTTTATTTATGCCATATTATGGAATGTCAAAATAAAGGACAATCAATTGAAATCAATAAAAAAAAAAACCAAACAAATAGACATATCTAGAAGGTAGAATGTTCTGTGAGAAAACTTGCCTAGCTGCATGAGAAACGGGGCTTTCTGAAATTAAAATCTGTGGTTGTGAACAGATTTCAGGAAATGTAAACAAGTGGGTCACTACAAAAGTTTTGAGACAGACTATGTTGTGGTCTATTATTTTGAAGAGTTCAAGTGGGAATACTTATGGGAAGACTCATATCTTGATGTGCTTGCATTACTGGCAATAATGATTTTATAAGTTTGAAACCAATATTCAATTATTAATTATTAGTTGATTGGAAATATTATTAGGACTAGGGAACAGAGTATGGAAAAAGGGAGACAATAATTGGAGGATCAATTTGAATTCATTTTCCTGGCTTTGAGGACAAAGTGAGAGACCCTGTCACTTTAATATTCTGAAGCCTGACATGTTACTCGCCCCCCCATCCCTTCATAGCTGCTGCTCTGCAGCTGACTGGAAGCCTTGAAGCTGTTTTCTGCCAAGGCAGGACTGTGTGCTCTGGCAGAGGGGTTTAAAGAAGTTAAGAATGTGAATTCTTTAAACTTTGTCCAATGCAGGAAGACTTGCTCCACACCAGATAAGATCTTTTTTCTTTTGTCACCTTAATTGGGCCAGAGGAGTCTGTGTTTGGACACAAGTCTATCAGAGTATTAAAACATCACGTCTATGGTGTGTGACTGTGGGTCAACTAGGATTTGGTCCTTGAATCAGCCTCTAATTGGCTTGATTATGAAGACTTAGTTTACATTAAAAACATAATACTTTGAATCAGTAAAAAGTAGTAAGCAAATCCATTCAATTAACATAATCAGCTGTAGAGTTAGTCTAGTTAGTAGAAATGCAAGCACAGCAAGAATCATGATGGAATTGTTTGACTTGCTTTCATAAGATTTATGATTGTAACACTGATGTATGAAATAAATACAGAGCTAGCCTGATACTCGGGGCAGCATCCTAGAAGCCTCACGAAGAACTGTGTGCCGCCTCCCCAGCCCCGCTGCTCTTAAAACTATTTCTTTATCTCTATCATTTTTCCATAGTAATCTCTATAACTCTCATTAATAAATTTCCAAAATAATTTTCCATATGTCCTGCATCACCAGGCCACTAGGAAGTCAACTCACTGCCCGTCGAGGCTGGTATGAGACATGATTTCACTGGAAGAAACACAAGGCACAGCACTCTGATTTACTCATGCAAGTTTCAACTTACTGTTGTTGCTAATAGGGGCTTCATTTATTTCTGTCTGTGAGGAATTCATGTTTCTTGATTTTTGTGTATCTCAAAACTTTTATAATGACCCATGTATATTATCTGTATTATAAAAATAACTCTGAAATAAAACATATGAAATCAATGATTAAAAATTAAAATTACTGTAAATTAGTTGTCATGAAATACAGTTTATAAGCAAAAGTTTATTTAAAAGTTTATTTTTTAAAGTGCATAAAATAATGATATGTAAGTTTGCTGTGTTTCTGTGGTTCACATGTAAATGTGCATACCAATATAATCTAAAATATAATTTGTGGGTAGTGAGAATATGACATTTTGTCATATTTTATTTTTGCTTGTCTAAATGTCTTTAATTTATACTATAAATATTTATGAATTCTGAATAATAAAAGGTTATTTTAAAAAACAAAATTACTTTCATTACTCTAAAACAGAACAATGAACATTATTAAAAAATGAGTAGTATTTGTTTGTGGCTGATAAACCAATTACGAGACGGAAAATGCTTCAGATCCTCTAGGCATATATGACTCAAATTTACCCATTATTTATGTTTTAAAAAAATTTTAGAAGTTATTTTCAACCTTTTTAATTGAACTCCCACCAACATGAACAAGATCATTACAAAATATTTTAGCAAAAAATCAGAATTTATAGCTATAGATAATAAATATTTAGTTTTAAACATCTTGGAACATACCTGAATTATTCAATTATTTTCAGTATTTAATTATTCAATAATTATTCAGTTATTTAAATTTAACATACATACATTTATTCAAAATATACATGTTTAATAATACCATAAATTAATTTGGGAATTATCAGAATAGATATCAGAAATTATAACAAAAATATTTGATTTCTTATTTTTCCAAATGCTAGTGTTACCAAGTCGACATAAAAATAATAAGTATATATTTTAATAACAGTCATTGTGATAAATATTTTTAGGCTTTTTATTAACTTTGTACATTCTGTTTTAAAAAGTCTCAAATATTTATATAATAACACAGAATGACTTAGGTATTACACCATGATTGACTTGAAAATGAGGATACAAAATAACAGAATTAACTTTTAGGTATTTATATTTTACTACTCTGATGCTAGCAGAATTCAAAATAGCTTTTAATATTTAAAAAGCATATGTTATATTTTAGTTAATTTTTCTTAATATGTAGATCTAAAGCAAATCACAGAGCAATTCTAATTTGTAGGAAAAATACAGTAAATATCTTTCCCCCCCAACTGCAAAGCCTAGATAACACTTAAAAACAAAAAAAGTTAATGATTTTAATGATTTTTTTTTTACATCATCAGTTAATGAGTTCTGAGTCTTTCATCTGAGCTTATTGACAATGAGATATGAAAGAGTTGTCTGTATCCTGTAACACCTTCACCTAAAGAAAGTCCTGGAAATAGCCTCCCTACTTTCCTACACTTTATGGTATTTCCCCTCCAATAGAATTAATTTTTAAGTCAATTAGAATGGAAGGCAGCAGGAACATCCTAGCCTAGAAGCCAAAAACCAAGATTCCAACTTCAATTACATTTAATGGTACTTCATTTAAAATTGTAAAATATTCTATTATTTGTCAATTTGGTGCATATCTAGGTACCTATGCAATTTAGCAAAGAAAAGAGAATACTAGCAAATAGAAAAAGGAGTAAATAATATAAGGAATTTGTGCCTAGTTTTGGAAACTAAAACAAAAATAATTATGTTGATATCAGACCTTTACTATATATTGAGATGATTATTTTACGTTTGGCTTGAATAAAGATATCAACAAACACACAGTTGACTACATTTTCAGAATTCTATACTCAGTGTTAAAAATTGAATTGCATTATCCAAAAAGATGTATGTTGAATTCCTAACACACAGTACCTTGGAATGTGAACTTACTTGGAAAGAGAGTCCTTATGGAAGTAACTATTTAAGTTAAGATGAAGTCAGTGAAGTATCATGAACCTTTAATTCAATATGACAAGTGTCTTTGTAAGAAGAGATGATACATACGACATAAAACCACATGACAATGGAGGTCAAGGTTAAAGTAATATCGCTATGAGGCAGGGCAGGGCATGCCAAGAATCACCAGGAAACAACCAGAAACCAGAAATAAGGAAAGGAGGACTGTCTCCTATATGATGGAGAGGAAACAAGGCTCTGCAAACATCCTAATTTTAGACTTTTGAATACCAAAACTATTGGTGTGGATGTGGAGAAAAGGGAACACTTCTGCACTGTTGGTGGGAATGCAAACTGATATATCCATTTTGGAAAGATGTTTGGAGATCATTTAGGGACCTAAAAATAGACCCATTCGATCCTTCAATTCCTCTATTAGGTATATATCCAGAAGACCAAAAATCACTTTATAACAAAAAGATATTTGCACCAGAAAGTTTATTGCAGCTCAATTCATAATTGCTAAGTCATGGAAGAAGCCCAAGTGGCCATTGACCCATGAACGGATTAATAAATTATGGTAGATGTTTACCATGAAATATGCAGTCTTAAAGAAAGATGGAGACTTTACCTCTTTCATGTTTACATGGATGGAGCTGGAACATATTCTTCTTAGCAAAGTATCTCAAGAATGGAAGAAAAAGTGTCCAATGTACTCAGACCTACTATGAAACCAATTTATAAAACACCCACATTTCTATATGAAAGCTATAACCCCCCTATAGCCCAAGATGAAGAGGAAATAAGAGGAGTGGAGGAAGAAAGGGGGGAGGAGAGGTGGAGGGTGGGTATTTGGTGGAACCACACATATGGTGCGTTTTATTAGGATACATGTTAAATCTACTAAGTGTAGAATATAAATGTCTTAACATAATAACTTACAAAATGTGGTGAAGGCTATGTTAACCAGTTTCATGAAAGTATTTCAAATTGTATATAAAACCACCACATTGTACCCCCATAACTGCATTATTGGACACAGCTATGATTTAATATAAATAAATGAATAAATAAATAAATAAATAAATAAATAAATAAATAGAAGCTCAGTTTGTGGTTCTTTGTTATAGTAGCCCTAGGAAACTAATACAACCAGACGAGATACATTTTAGGAATTTGTTGACAAACCATTACTAAGGAGCTTTTATAAAAAAAAGATAACTAAAAATAATGTAATGAAAAATTATCAGAGAACTAGCAAGACATAGGAAGGCAAGAATATGGTAAACGTTACATCTCTAAGCAAACAATGAGTTTGTAAAAGGACATTCATGCAATCTACTTTTTAGAGATAAAAAGAAATATAAAATTAAAATGTTGGATCACAATTTTGTGGAAATTATTAATATCAAAATGAAATCACTTAAGTCAAACTCATAACACAATGGCGCCAAGAGGCCATGAATAAAGAACCCTCATGCCCATACAGCTGTAAGAAGAATTACCAAAAATATCCTTGCATGGATGTCTATAGCGAAAATTAGGCCAAGACCTCCTCAAAAACAGAGTATTCTAGATAAACCACTTGCACAGGGACACTTGCCCATCAACACCCAAGCGTAGCCATCCCAAATTATTTGGAGAAAAATCTTCTCACCAAAAATCAGACCTCTGTTCATATCAGTTGCTGATTATCTCATTTACTTTTCAGTAAGAAGTACATAAAAGAAAGCAACAACAAAAGGATCTGTGTTTGTAAAAGAAATTTCTTTTATAATTATTTAGATTTCTTGTTTTAATCTTTATAAATATCATATTTTAAAAATTGATTTGTTTTACCACGTTTCAGGGAAAATTTCAAAGTTGCTGCATGTGAATGTTAAAACCTGTGATTTCTCAGATGAGCCTGTTTAGCACCAGGTCTCGCCCATAAAGGCGAGCTGAACATCCAGCGTACTTTCCCTTCACTGTGGTCAGTGAATCAGCAAGTGTTACAGGAGTTCGCTGTGAAATACCAGGTGCTATTTCAACAGCCCTTCTTTCACAATTCTTAGGGTGGGGTCACTCTGTAGAGCTTGATAAGGTTACTGGAACTCAGTTCCTGGGGTGGTCAAGTTAACATCCTCTACCCTCATGCTTTCTGAATGTAGAAGGTAGTCACAGAGCCTGGTTCCCTTTTTGGGGCAAAAGGCTACTCAACCACAAGCTGCTCATTAAACTATGTCTGGAAAATATTATTCACTGAAATCATGTCTCAATAGCACAAAGTTTAATTTTGTAATTAACCAAACCATCTGTCATTGCAAGGTTCTCTTAAGGCCATCCAAATGTAAGAACTTCTACTTGTAGAACCTTGTATGGTGAGTGGAGTTTTTTGTAATGCATGACTGTGAGAGGAATGATAGCTGCAAATTAGATTATCAGCTTTCTTCTGCCTCTCACCAACTCCAAACGTACTAAATTCTCTCTCCTAAAGAGAATTTTTGGCATCTCTGGGTAAACAGACTGTTGCCCTTTCCATAAAATGTTATGAAATAAAGTTCATCTGAAGGTAGATGTTGCTGCAGCAAAAGACTGTCCATCTGTGTTTCCACTGTCTGTTAATCATTTTCTTGAAAACTTAGTATAATTTTCTTGAAAACTGACAAATAATTACGAACCAATCAATAATTCTTTCAGAAAGATTCAACCTTCTTAAACGTTTGAATCTTTTTAGATTTCAAAGTTTTTTATCTTGATTCCATAATCAGTCATAGATATTCGGAACACATGCAAAAGCAGAGATAGCAAAAAATCAGATCTCTAGACTATAAGCAATAAGCACAATCAGTTGGGCATGCCTTGAACCAGTATTGGACTGGGTTTGAATCTTTATTGACTACAGTGTCACATTTGGATCTGAAAGTATCCAAGCAGGTCTGAATCAATAGCTTAGACAAGATCCTAAAGACAATTTTTTACTTTAGTCATTTTTTTCTTGAGTTTAAATGTCAGATCTATTAAGTATAGAGTATAAATGTCTTAGCACAATAATTAAGTGAATGAGGTGAGGGATATATTAACCAGTACAATGTAAGCATTTCAAATTGTATATGAAATCAGAACATTGTATCCCGTAAATGCATTAATGTATACATGATCTACCTCTTTATGATTTAATGAAAATAATTACTGCTCAGAACAATAAAAAACCCAAACAAACAAACAAAAAAAGAAAAATAAGAAAAATCATAGAGTTTTTGAAATTTGATATTTAAAAATTTTTTGAATTAAACACTGTGTAATTGTAATATATAATTGTAATATATTTACCAAATAACTTAAAGTCACATAGAGGAGAAATTATTGTGAACAATTCAATTAACATGATTCTTTCTACAACTTGGCAGTTTATATCATTAAATTTTCATACTATATAGTCCATAGGAAGGATCAATAGATACCAGAGAAATAATGGTGGTAGTCACATATTGATTGTTAGTCTTTTCTACAACCAATCGGCATTTAAAGTTTTAGTTAATAGTTGAATAAATGCTTTTATAGTTAAATAGGAGATTTGGTTCTCAATAGCCTGTAATTTTGTACAACAAATATTGAAAATGCCACTTGCATAGATCCTTTACTCCAATGATGAGGATGGATAGAAAAAGCAGTTCTAGACCCTGAAAATGTTGGTTGCTATGGGTTAGCTATTTTCCGATGAGATCAGTCTAGCACAGCCACCTGCACTCCAAAAGATTGGTCCCAAGAGAGTGATGATGTCATTATGCCAACACCATCATCATCTCAGTGTTGTTATATTGAGTCAGCCAAACTTGGCCCCATATTGGTCTGGTTTCTGTTCTTCTGGCTTAAACCCACAAAGTTTGGGAATGGTATTCATGTAGAAAAGATGAATGCTTTCAGTCCTGATTATCTTAATTATCAGTTACTCTCTGAGAATATTACCTGGATATGACTGAAAATTATTAAAACTAGAGCTCAAATAGACTATAACAGGTTTTACCTTTTAAAAGTAGCATAGCTAATATCTCATTTATGACAACTTTTCCAATATGTAATCTTATATGTGAACTTTATTTGCCTAGTTAATCAGTTGCCAAAAAATAATTGCCAGTAAAGGCAGAGGAAGAAAGAAAAGACATTAAATATTTCTAAATTTAAAACTATTTTAACCCATAAAAAAAGAAAAGGGAAACACAACTAGATCACTCCAGATTGGGGTGACATGTATGATGAGTATTTCACAAATCTTACTGAAGAAATTAGAAGAAAGAACCCCTCAAGATTCGAGCAGCAACTGGATGTGTACCATTTCAATATTTATACATATTTTTTATAAGTACATAAATGTTGAATAAAATGCTAAATGCATTTCACATACCATATTTTAGAATTTATTTGGTGAAAATCTATTTCAACCCTTTCTAGTACAAATGTATTTGTTCACCTCAGACTTGGAGCTTAGTTTTCTGTAGTACATAAGTATCTTATAAACTTGAGCTAAGCAGTCAAACTCTTTACCATTGAAGATTATTAGGTGATTTTCTTAGAGACAAATAACAGAAAAATGGTACAAAAAGACAGGAGATAATTTTCAGTGCTATAATTAAAATGCAAGCAGTCTACATTAGAATTAAAATGAATTGTTCAGTACCTTAAGGGTACACACCTAAGAATTCCATTAAAAATAATTAAAATGAAAAGTTGCAACCCAATCCTAGAGAAGAATTTTGACCTGTTTTGGTTATCTGAGAGGGACCAATTTGAAACTGGAAAATCTGCTCCAAGTTGTCCAGACTAAGCATTTTTTTCCTTAACTTCTTGGCTAGGTTGTAAAAATCTTGTGAATAAAGTCACAAACCTGAGAAAAGATAAAGAAATTATGGCTGTTTGCATGTGGGTAAATAAAACATTAGAAAAAAGGAAAGATAAGAGATTATATAGGGGAAATAATATTATTTTAAAGCATGTATTTTTATTTTTGCTATATATGCCCTATTTATCAGCAACCTTTATGTTTGTTCAATTAGTGCAGATTGAGTTGGCTATCTGTTACTGAGTCATCCAGTCTGGGAATTTACCAGTAACAATTCACTTCTCTACCTTTGTGCATATTTCTAAATAGTTACAATCAGAACAAAAATAGAAACAAAAAAAAAAGAGAGAGATAGAGAGAGATCTATGGTATTAGATTGGTTCAAGATTCAACTATCACTTAATAATCTGGGTCCAAAATAGCATATTATTTTTCTAAATGCTTTTCAATACATTTAACTTTTAGAATGACAATATTCTCTTAAAAATGGATAGAATATATCAAATTACTTTTACCATAATTTGAACCAAGTATAAGTACTTCCTTTCCAAAACTACCAGTGAGTTTATTACTGAATACACTGAAAAGAAAGAAATGTTTTCATTTTAAACTCCCATGATATTGGCTTTGGTACAACTGATCAACTAACAAAATCATCAGCTATTTTTGTCCTTGGTTAATTTCAGCAAGAAATTGTTAGGAAATTTTCAAATGCTCAATTTATTATTGCTTTAAAATTATTTTAAAATTTATCCTTAGAAAACCCCAAACATGAGTTTCTCTAATAGATTTCAGAAAATAAAGCACAATGTGATTTAATATTTATTCAAAGAGAAATAATAAATATTCAAGGATCTATATGGAAAGATAAAAAAATCTATTACACAATTAAGAAAATTTGGCATAAATAAAAGAATTGTAAAAATTAAAATGGTTAATTTCTGTTTGTTATAGATAACTCCTTGGCTATAATATTAAACTGATTTAAATGTGTTTTTTAAATATGCTTTCAGAGCTTTTAAAAGATACCTTTTCATCCTTAATACTTTTTGTATCCTGAAACTTTCCTGACTGAAAGAGAGACTAAAGGGAGATTAAAGAGACACATACTATACTTTACACAGACCAGTTGAGAGAGTCTTCCCTGAAAAAGATCATTCGGATGGTTTTAAACAGCCTATTTGTATGAGCTATAAAATTGAATATAGCTAATTTACTTTTTCTCTCAAGATATTTGACTGTCACATAGACCAAACCATAATAGTGTATATACTGGTAAGAAAAGGCAACACAGTATCATAAAATCTGCAAAGTAGGCCTAATCCTTTCTGGTAAATACTTTTTATTTTTGTTTCTTTTTTTAATAAAGAATGTCCATAAAACTCAACTGCAATTTTAAATTTAAAATTGCTCATGAACGTCTTGGACACCCTGTACCGGAACCATGTCTATTTTCTAACCTATCTGGTGAAACTGGGTCACGTTGCATTGGCAACATTTCATTATAGACTCCAACTCAAAACCAGTTCTATGTATTTCTTTAAAGGGATTATTAAATTGGTGCCTTATATATCAGGCATCAACAATCTTCTGTATCCGTATCAGTCAGTATGAACGGCGAAAAATGGTCTCAGTTTTCTCATCAAGAACATGAGTGATAATTATTTTCATTGAGACGCATAATAGGAAAAATGAATTATTAACCTAGCCTTATGTATAGTTCCCATAAAATAGGCAGAAATAGAAACAGAATAAGCAAATGTATATGATGATTTTATTATTTTTCTCATTTCTCTTACACCAGTGACTCATAAGCAAAGCAGTTGAGAAAGTCAAATCCTAATCTGACTGTGTAAATCAGAGTGACTTTACACTTAGCTGGTAAATTCTAATTCTGGCCCCTCTACCCAGTTTGCAAATATGACTAAGAAACTTCTTTTCTCCTAGTGCCTCTTCTCTCCATCCCACCTCCCCCAAATTAACACCTCCTACCCTAACCTTAAACATGTGGCTTCTCTTGACACCTGATACACCCTATGTCAAACACCTGTGTGTGCAATTTGTTCCAAGGGAAAACATGATCTCTCTTCAGAAGCAAATAAAGCATGTGGCATTCAACTCTCTAAGCACATCCTCAAATATTTTAAGTAACTTCTTGATTTTCATAATTCCGACTACTGAAGTGCTTCCTTTTTTTTAACCTCGATTTCAGAATTACAAGGTATCATATGATTATGGTAAAGCTGTGCATTTTGCAAATCAACCTTAATTATTATTAGCCTTTGCTTTTTCAGCAGGAGAAATAAATTTCCCACAGTGGCTGTTCATTTGCCTCTCAGCACGATCTCCTCCCTAAAGAAGCTTGAATCTGAATCTACTTCCTCTTTACTGGTCGGAAAACAAACATTTGATTTAGGGGGAGCATGCATGTGAGATTTAAGCACACATACAGGTAACAGCGCGTCCTTAGCATCACCTTACACATTTAGGCAATTTCAGATTCCCAGGAATGATATTCATTTCACAGGAAAGCAAAGCAATGAGAAATAGTAGGTAAGTGATTTGGAGAAAATAGGAAATGCAATACTCCAACTATGTTGGGGCACTGTGCCGTCATTCCTATCTTTAAGTTAGAAAGACTTGGGGGAATGTTGCCAACACGTTAACTGAAACATTCTCTTCCCAATATAAAACTATTGAAATGATAGCAAGAAATATCGAACCCAATTTTCTCAGCTCCTTCAGGTTTGTAGGGGATAGGATAGTTTTATACATCTGCTTTTGAGTTACTGATGACAAAAATCTGACAGGTTAAGCATCTACAATTCACATATTTTATTTCTCTCTTTGACTCTCTTTTGTCAAAAAGTATTTGTATAGGGGCTGGTGAAGATGATGACAACTTACACCCCTCATGTCACAGTATGTTTGAGGTCTCCTATTTTTCACCCTATCTCCAGGGCTGATAGAGTTTTGACAGGACTATGGTTATGACTTAACAATAAAGAAGGAAAGAAAAACCAAAAAGGGTATGAGGGATATTATGTTTAGATACAGATGTGGTAAATAATTATACGTAAGCAATAGAATAAAAAAAAAAAAAAAGAAACTTCCCTGCTCTGGAGAAGAAAAGATCAAATATGTAAGTAAGATTGCTCATAAGAGATGTTTAAGTCAATTAGTCTAACTTTTGTATTTTTTTCATCAACAACTTCCATTTTCCTATACTCCTCTGACTTTTAGTGGAGTCCACCTTAAAATAAGCCTTCCTAAAGAGAATTAAAAACCAGCAAAGGGGTATGATGTTGGCATAAGATGCAGTAGTTTCTGCCAGGAAGTTCTTGCCTTTAATTTGCAGATGTAATACGGTGTAACTATATTTCATATTTATAATAGAAAATACAGTGTGCCTCCATGGCTCGGCACCCATAGCTTAGTGAAGGGTGCCAGCCACATATACTGAGGCTGGTGGGTTCGAGCCCAGCCCAGGCCTGCTAAACAACAATGACAACTCCAACCAAAAAATAGGCAGGTGTTGTGGCCGGCACCTATAGTCCCAGCTACTTGGGATGCTGAGGTAAGAGAATCACGTAAGCCCAAGAATTTGAGGTTGTTGTGAGCTGTGACACCACAGCACTCTACTGAGGGTGACATGGTGAGACTCTGTCTCAAAAAACCACCAAAAAACAAATAAAACCAGTGCCCTCTAGAATTGTGGACAGCAGTAACCCCTAACTCTCATTTATTATTATTAGGGCTGCTCTCTTCTGAAAACACTAGTTCAACTATGCAATCACCATAATTTGGTGTAAGGAATATATTCCATTTCAAAACCTCTCAATACGAGAAAATTAAAGAATGCCAAATAAATGAGTAATGTTAGATTGTAATATACTTGTGAAACATATTATTCCCAGAGTATAGTGATTTATCACCTAGTCTCCTCATGTGCATTTTGTGATATTTGTCTAGAACCATTTGACATGAATTTGTGCTGCAAGCCTATTGATCCCACCCAATCTCTTAAAATCACATGCAGTGTAGACTGTTGCCCCAAACCCTTAACCCTGAATTGTTTGTGTCACACTTAATTTTGATTTTCTCTTTTCTGTCCTTTGATTTTCTCTTTTCTGTGTTTATAACTAAAAAGCCTTTGAATATCCTGTTGTTGGCCATTTGCAATTGTCCGGCAGCAGGTACACTAATTCAGATCCATCGGCAGCTCTTTAAATTCTTTATGAACCCCCAGTGGAAGATGATGCGGCAGATCATTGAAGAGCTGTCCCTGTTTTGTGATATCATTGCGATGTGATTTGAAACACCATGGGGCAGGTTGTATTGCTGTGATGCCACTATACCTTGTGTCAAAAACCCGAAACGGTTTTTGTCAGTTGGTTTTCGTCCAGAGATTCTCAGCCACAGGATGTTGGGATTCACTGTGCAGAGGGGAGGTGGCACACCCATTTCTGTGCTTAGACAACCTCCCTGCTTTCAGGTCTGTCATCCCTGTCCTCACAAATTTATTGAGATCCTGAAGAGTGTGTGGCCTTGTAAGTATAGGAAGGCAAGATAGAAAAGTAAAATGAATAAGTATGTGGTAAAGAAATAGAAGGCAGAAGTAACACCTTGCAAATGAACTCGGAAAGGTCACTTGAAGCTGAGGAATTTTACTGTTTCTTAAATTGTATTTTGGTAAATTAATAGATATACTAAAATGACTCAAGTTTCAACCAAAACTATTTTTATAGCCTACCTTCCTTTTAGGTAGCATTCATTTGCAAAATCTTATCTCGGGTACTCTGGCCTATGGAGTAACTGGAAATGACTCATTAACGGCTACTTAGAAAGTTCTCTTCTGGGAATTATCTCTAATAAGGCAAGAGATAAATGTGGTGAGACACTTTATGAGCTGAAGCTATTATCTTTATACTGAACAGAGGTCTAGACGTGAACACATAGATTCATGTTGCTCAGATGCTGAAATTCAGGACCTGTGATGTATCAGAGTTTATGAATGTATTTTACTAATTCTCACATTGAATATTAAAGGAAATTTGCAACCAGCAAGAGAGATATATAGAAAACATCTCATTCAGGAGGGTAAAGAAATTGAAACAAACCAACAATAACAAGAAAAATATTAGAAATATTAAGAAAAGTGGCTTTCCTCAGAAGATCATATTACAAGTCTACAGGTCATATTAGCAGATAATTTTCTTTCATTCTTACTTGTAAAACTACTGATCCACCTTAATATGTGACATAAATATATCATAATAACTTTAGAAAAATTTTTTTCTGTGCCAGGTTTTTGGTCACAATTATGTAATAATTTAAAATTATGCAGAATAATGAGAAAATCAGAATATGGGATCTGTTTTACCTTGCATTTTTGGTAACTGTGGGCAAAACTATGGACCTCCATTGGTATAGTTGGGCATTGTCTCCAGGGCCCCCGTGTGTACCAAAATCTGCTCATACTCACATCCTGCCAGCGGCCTTTCATATGGCAATTTCACATTCTAGGAATACTATCTTTTTGATTTGCTTTTGGTAGAAAAAAATCCACATATAAATGGACCTGTGCAGTTTCAACTCATATCATTCAAGGTAGTTGTTTTGTTATAATGGCCCATTAACTCTATAGTGTGTTTCTTTTATATAATAATACATTGAATCAGAATAGAAAGAATACTTCATTAAAAGTATTTGAAGATATTTATTGAGTTGTTACTATAGTCTGAGCATATTTATATACATGACAGCTATTACATTTCCTAATATAACATAGAGGTAAAAATAATTGCCCATGAGTGTTTAGCCTTGTGGATATTAAACATTTAAGGTCAAATACAATTAGGAACTTACATAAGTAGAATTTAAATTCAGTTAGATATACAGTCAAGCCAGTATTCATCCCATTATGTGGAAATGAATCTAATGAAAATCACAGAAGTCATTTGGGACACGACGATTCTTATCTCCCAGAAGGTGTAAGGCTTGATAATTATTATTTTTTCTTGTTATCAAATAATTAGTTGTGGACCAAAAGTGCCCCCCACATACCTCCAAATTTATATGTTGAATTCCTAATCCTCCAATGTAATAGAAGTTGGAAAAGGGGACTTTGGAAGGTAATGAGGGTTAAATGCAGTTGTGAGGATGATGCAGTCATAATAATATTAGTGTTCTTATAAGAAGAGCAAGAGACAATTTGCACTCTCTCCTTTTCCTTCCATGGCTACAGAGCAAAGGGGTCAGGGGAACACACAGCAAAAGGCATCCTTCCACAAGCCAAGAGGAAAGGCTCAAGAACGAAACCTGCCTTGTCAACACCTTGATCTTGGAATCTGCAGCCTGCAGAATTGTGAGAAATTAATTTCTATTACTCAGTTCAACTAGTCTGTGGTGTTGAATTCACCATAGAATTCAACCAAACTCTATATGCATGCTCTTCAGCCTATGAGGAGACAATTTGCATGTATGGATTTGAGGCATATCATTTATAACTTGGAATGCAGAGATAGACTTCAACATTCAAGATTACTCGTAGAAATTAAATGACAATCATTCATTATGCAAAGTCAATTCATCTTTTTGTGGTGACAGAAGTTGTAAAAGATAAACTTTTGAAATTAAGGGAATAGAGCCAATAATTAACCAATGTCATTCTTAAAATTCTATTACTTATATTTGATAAACATCGCTTTATTTGCAGCCTCATGATATACCCACTTTAAGGCAATCAATCTATTATAAACTCAAGAAAGTCAGTGTTATATACAGTATTTTTAAATTCAAAATGAAAACAAAACCAGAAATGAGATGGAAATTAAGTTCTTGAACAATGGCATGTTAAATGGAGGGAAGTAGGCACGCTTTGACACTTTGATAATAATACTGTGGTCATCAGAACAAACATCAAGAATATGGGAATGTAGAGAACTGACATGACAGGAAAAGCTTTGTGCTGAGAAAGGAGGTAAGAGTCACAACCATGATATTGCTCAACCGGTTGACTCCCATTTCCCCTTCTCTTTCTCCAAGTTATTTAAAGGTTACAAAGTACAAGACAGACAATCCACTGATATTTTCCAATTTAGCAAGAAGCTCATTAGAATAGACAACTTGTAGCACTTTCAATTAAGTGCAGTTAGCTCCTAAATATGCATTGAATTTATATTTAAAGGATCTGTTACTGCATGGTAATTACATGGAACTGTGCGATGGCACCTCCCAGGTTCCCCAGACACAGTTGTCTACTGTTAGGGGAAACTAGAAAAACTTGGCCAAATTTTTCCTGATGAATACCTCCACCTACCAATGCTCAGCTTCTTTTTCCTGTTCAAAATAACAGTTTCTGGAATAGAAAATAGCATATTGTTTTTCTTTTCGAAGAGTGGTTAGTTTCCCCTTCCTGTAGTATAATACTGTGGATTGATGTCTTATAACATGTATGTTCTAACTCCTACTGAGGGTTACTTATTTAATGTACCTCAAGAGTTTCCTGGGCCAAAAAGGGAATGCAGATGTGTGCAGGTGTGGGCTGCTTCCTTCGCGGGAGTGAGGCTGCGTGGAGTCTGAGGAGACAAACGCCTTTGAACGTTGCAGCACTTCCCCTTTATTATTCTCTATCACACAAATATTTTCTGTTTTCTTTCTTGTTTTTTTTATGCTGGACAAGAGTTGGGAAACGATGCTTTTTATTTAGACAACTGTTTAGTTCATGTCTTTGTCCACATAAAGCATATGGCTAAGAGGGCATTCTGACCAGATCTATCTGCGTGGGAGGAAAATATTAAACCTGTCAGTGTTGAGCCATGGATAATTATTCTGGGTTAGTTGCAGGAGAAAACACAACTTGAAACAATTGCACCTTTAAAACTTCTGAATTTATTTTTCTGTTTACCTTCTTTTAACAAACCCAAATGATCTTCTGAAAATTTTATTTCTGCATCATTCCATGTGCAGACATACTGTTCTCTGGGATTTCTTCCCCGCATTTTATGTGTAACAAATTTCATCCCATCGGGTCAGTATCCTATGGGATGACTGACAAACCGCTGGTGGTTAAGTTGTTTGATGTGTTAGTTTATTTAGATAACATTTGCATTTTGACAGAGACTATCAATTCCCCCACATGGCAGGGAGCTCATCTGATACTTGTTTGATTAACCCTTGAGCAAAAAGCCTGATTCATAGCTGGTGCTTAAATTTTGCTTGCTTGTTTTTTTTTTTAATAAATTAAAGAGCGGGTACATTCTGGTAAGAATAGATAATTGCAACAGATTGTTATTTGTAAGTTCCTCTGTTTCATAACAATTGGTTGTATATCTGTCTCATCTATAGGGATCATCAGTGCTGGTTTAGAAAAAGATAATAAAATGTTGTTCTTTTCATGGTAGAATAAAAGGGAATTTATGTGTGGCTCAGTCAGTAAGGCATCAGCCCCATATACCGAGGGTGGTGGGTTCAAACCCAGCCCCGGCCAAACTGCAACAACAAAAATAGCCGGGCGTTGTGGCTGGTGCCTGTAATCCCAGCTACTCTGGAGGCTGAGGGAAGAGAATCGCTTAAGCCCAGGAGCTGGAGGTTGCTGTGACCTGTGATGCCACAGCACTCTACTAAGGGCGATAAAGTGAGACTCTGTCTCTACAAAAAAAAAAAAAAAAAAAAAAAAAGGAATTTACACATGTTTGAGGAGTAAAGATGAGTAATTGTTAAACTGTCATGTCTAGACTGGACAGTGTAAGGAAATATTTCTTTGACATTTCTTCCTAAATGATTCAGATTTTCAAGAATAAAAAGTATATTAATCTTTTTATTAAGAGTATTTTTAAAAGGTTTATATTATGCATAGAACCAGTTAAAGTAAGACATGCTGATTGACAATGAAATAAGGAATATTTCCACTTTTGCTTCTTTGCTATTATTGCACATTTTAATTTGAAACTAAACTTCTCACATTTGGACGGGAACAGGGTATGTTCTTTAAATCCTGGTAAGGAAAACATGCAGAATGGCTTTGGATCAGAGGACATAAGGTATTTCTCGCAGTATCAAGCCAGTTTTAATGAGGGGGTGGCGTGCTCCCCAGCACCCATCTGCGAGCCTGTGAACAGACCTTCCACCAGGTGTCCACCCCAAGCACACAGAGATACAGAACAAGGAGAAGGTGTCCCCGGAGAAGAAGAGGAACGGCCTGACAATAAATTACCCAGACATGATGTTCTCTCTGGAGAGTTCACCAAACGAACTGGAGAAGGAAAACAAATTAACACCGTGACTCATTGCACACAAAGCATCTCTCAAAGAGGCACTATTTCAAATAAAAATGGATTTCATAAGAGTGCAACTGTTAAATGCCGTGAAACATTATGTTTAGTAATAAGGGGCCCCACATGAGAAAGGAATGATTTCTGCCTCCACGGAGTGTGCACTATAGGTAGGAGTAAACATGCCCTAACATGAAAGAGAGGAAAGATCCCCTCTGGTGAGCACTTAATGCGAGGTTTGAAAGGTAGTACCACAATGGTTCACAAGCACTTCTCCTCTGGTGGTAGAAGTCACCTAAATGTTCTTATGAAGGAAAGGGAGGCAAAAGATTAAAAGTAGCAGAGTGAGCCGTTGAGTGGAGTACAACGGCTAAAGACATGCGTCTTTGATTTAGACTTTGTGTTTAAGTCCCAACTCTACTGCTTTTAGGAAGAGGGAACATTATGGAAAGAGGAAAATAAGGGACGAGAATCACAGCAGGTGTGGGGAGTGATAACAAGTGGACCTAGAGAAGCAGGCAATGTTATTTGATTTGAATGCCATCTGAAGATTTTTTCCAGTGGGCAAAGAGGAGACAACAAAGGAAGAGGTTGTCTTGTGGAGAATGGATGTGGAGAATGGAGTTCATTAAGACACGAGCATGCGACCGCTTAGACGTGATCAGGAGCTGTTCTGTGACAAAAAGGGCTTCACAGATCAGGAACATGCAAAGCTGATACATGCGTTAAATTTCAGGTGAGGGTCTGGCCAGAATCTGGTGCGCAGCAGTAGCACATTAAAATCTATAATACCGAAGGTTCACTTTCTAGTTCATGTCATCTTCCCTCCAGAAAATGCTCTCCATAACTCCTGTCCTAAGTCCTTAAAATGAAAGATAATTACATAAGAAAGCCGAGAAGATGCAAGTGGTACTGCAGGGAACATGGAACATTTGAGCGGAGAAGCACTTGGTAAGAAGAAAGAAATTAATTATCTTGTCAAAGCCTTCCTTTCAGAGAATAGTCACCCAATAAATTTCATGTAACTAAGTATCATTTCCTGGGAATGTCAAGCTTCTTTTCATGTTCTAATTTGAAGTTCTGGAGATACTCAGGAATAAGTGTAGTTTTTGTAATCGTTGCACTTACTGGCTGAGGAATATTATTTAATATTTAAAATCTTGGATTAAGTTTTTTTTTATACGTAAGTCCAGATGTAAAATGGTAATACGAAATAGCAATTCTTTATATCTGGGTTAGAACACAAAAAAACTGTGATAGTTTTATTTTTAATAACAGTATTAAGATTTAATAAAACTTTCAAAATTTAAATTTAAAAAATTATTTTACTAAAATACTTGAACTGATATTTAGTAATTATAATTTATATTTGACTCAATTTAACAGATGATTTTGATTATTTAAAATAAAAATAGTTTTACAGAATATCAAACTTTCTCTCTTTTGCATTTCCTTCGTAAGAATTTTATAAAATGACTATAATAACTATAGTAATCTTGTTGAAATCAGAAAATGCAAAATAAATAATATTGAATAAATAGTTTAGCAACTCATGTACCTTTCTTTTACTAATCATTCAAATTTTACTAACCCATAAAGTAACAACCATATTTATCAACTATGCACTTACAAAGACAAAAGTAACAACATGTACCTATTTTTAAATGAATAAAAGTAAATACAATATCGGAATTTAAGTATTGTTTCAGTCATTTAAAAACAGAGCTTCATAATGTCTTTACTTTTGTCTTTATGAGTGCATAATTGACAAATATGGAAGAATGTTTTACTTGTAGCTTGATTTGTAATTTTTAAATACTGAGACATAATGTTTGTGGACCTGCTTGTGAGTTCTTGTTTTCGATTTAGTGAACGTAGAGGTGAGCTGAGATTAGAATCAGTGAAGGACTATTTCAATTAAGTACATTAGGAATTAGCAAGGATAATAATTCTAAAATTACCTAACCAAAAGAAAAAAAGAGTAATTGTTTTGGCTTTTTAAATTGAAAAATGTAATGTCCATTCTCAGTTCCTTCTCTGTGCTGGCTTTGTTTTTGGGCTCATGGAGGCCCAGTGGCTCCCACATTCTGGCCATCCGTGTTTCCAGACTTGAATCCAATAGGAGGAGGGAGCCACTTTTCTAGTTTTCCTGCAGGAATGCAGAGATTCCTCTCACTGGACTTGCTTAGGCAATTTTTTATCCCAGGAAAAAGGGATGTATTTATTGGCTTAGAATTCACTGCTGCAATACTAGACAGATAGCATGGAATATGAGTGGAAAGTAGTAAATGCTCAAAAACAAAAACCAAATAAAAAGGTGTGCTGTTGGAGGGTGGGGAAGGGCTGAGGGGATCCAAGGGACAAGGACCCACTGAAGTCATTGAACACAGACCAGTGAGGGGGCAGGAGACGTGGCTAAGCTGGTAGGACAAGGAGGGAGGAGAGATTCAAGAAAGTTTAACTGCTTCCAAGGTGCCGGTGTTAATGCACATGAAGTCTAAGGTTGTAGGAAACATCCTGCAGGAACTCCTGATTTCTGTTTTCAGTGGCAACATAGTTTGATTAGAAAATACAGCAAGAGTCGAGTCTGAAGAGACAAGTGGTGAGGTCAGTTGAAATACCTGGTGTACTTACAACTGGAACTTTACTTTGGAAGGGAGAACATTTTAATCTAAAAATTTGTACCCTCATAGTAATTTGAAATTAAAAAAATAAAATAAATACTTAGAGTATGAAGTGTTCCTCAGATTCCCAGGTGGAGATGGGAGATGCGTTTACCCCAGAACTCAGTAGAAGGGTCTCCCCTGGAGAGAGACAGTGCAAATATGGGAATGAAGTTTGTTTCTTGATGACTCTGATTAAGAACCCTCTGGGAAGTGCATATGAATGTTATAGTCCACAAAGGGAAAGAGCCAATATCGTAAGCACGTATCTGTGGGATCTGTTTTATATGTGAGTTAGATACGTTTAGTTAGCTAGCCCAGTGAGGTAGATTGCCAGCAAAACACCCTCAGATGTGCTGAACCCACCTGGAAGAATTTGCCCAAAGCGAGGCATCCTCGCCACCCCCAGGTCTGTGGGATCCTCCTCACACTGCGGCGGGGTGGGAGGCTGGGGGCTTTCCCTGCCCTCAGACAGCAGCGCTTCCACTTCCCTGTGTCACATAGGCTTCCCCTGTGTCACACAGGCTCATGACCTCTTACGACCAACATGGTGTCTTTTGTAGCTGATTTCATGTGATTTTCACATGAAATATCTACTTGTCTGTCTGTTTATATCTATCATCTCTCTCTCTCCCTATATGTGCATATAGATTTATATGTATATATAAATGTCTGCCCAAGACGAGACTAATGTACAAATATGCACAATTCAGAAGGAAACAATTTTCTGAGTGTGGGAAGAAAAGGTATCTAACTCGAGTCTGTAGCTGGGCGTTGTGGCGGGTGCCTGTAGTCCCAGCTACTCAGGAGTCTGAGGCAAGAGAATCGCCTAAGCACGGGAGCTGGAGGTTGCTGTGAGCTGTGTGACGCCATAGCACTCCACTGAGGGCGATAAAGTGAGACTCTGTCTCTACAAAACAAAACAAAACAAAACAAAACAAAACAAAACAAAACAAAAACCCACGTAACTTGGGTCTGTAAGTCTTCTGAATTGATAAAATTACTGACGACCCAATTTCTTTAAATAAAAAGTAAATGACTTTCAGAAGATGAGGAGAATATTTGATATGACACTTCATAGCTCAGCTCCTATTTCCAATTGACAGCAGCTATCAGATTATTTTCTACATAACCTTTACATAAAAGTGACCTAAACAGCTATGGAACATTCGTTTCATAGTTAATAAATCTCAATAAATCTCATGGAAGTTTCAATTTGTTTTTAAATGCCATGAAGGATATCTGTAACAGTATGATCAAAATATTTCTGAATGTATATGAATCGTGCCCTGTGATTGCACCAATGTACATAATTATGATTCAATAAAATTATTTAAAAAAAAACAACAAAGTATGTTAATACATTGAATATTTGTGACATTAATATGCATCAGAAAATATTTATTCTTTTTTTCAGGTAAAGAATAAATGCAGACTCAATAAATAAATATGCAACTCTACATGTAAATATTTATATCTTTTTATATATGTCTCTTATTATATATGCAGGTACACCTCGTTTATTGTGCTTGGCTTTATTGTACTTCCCAGATGCTTTGACACACTGAAGGTTTGGGCAACCCTCTACAGAGGAAATCTCTGTGTGTACTTCTTTCATGTTTCTAAGTCATATGTTGCTAATTCTTGGGAATATTTCAAACTTTTAAATTATTATCATATCAATTATGGTGCTCCATTGTGAGTGATCTTTAAAGTTACTGTTGTACTTGTTTGGGGGTCACCACAAGCAATGCTCATCCACGAGGCCAAACTTAATTCACACTGTGTAGATTCCGCATGCTCCACTAACCAGTGGGTCCCCATTTATAGCCCTCTTCTTGGGTTTCCCTATTTCCTGAGATAATAATAATAAAATTAGGCCAGTTGATAATCCTACTTGGATTTTCTAAGTGTTCAAATGAAAGAAATATGCATGCTTCTCACTTTAAATCAAAAGTCAATTGCTAAGTCATGGAAGAAGCCCAAATGCCCATCAACCCATGAATGGATTAATAAATTGTGGTACATGTATACCATGGAATACTATGCAGCCTTAAAGAAAGATGGAGACTTTACCTGTTTTGTGTTTACATGGATGGAGCCGGAACATATTCTTCTTAGCAAAGTATCTCAAGAATGGAAGAAAAAGTATCCAATGTACTCAGCCCTAATATGAAGCTAATTT